>PGFW01019858.1:5941-20301 GCA_003123925.1 Haematobia irritans
TACTAATAGGATGCAGTTTTGTGATGCTCAATACATTGTTCAGTAATACAGCTAAAACAAAAAAGCAATAATGGAACAAACCCTTTACAAATTTCCTTGAAAATACAATTAGGCAAATTCAAGTACCAGGCTATGTATGTATGAATAACTTCTGCTATGTCAATTACCGGGCAAGGGAGAGACTTATAAAAACACTATTTGCATGTCTAATATTTTAGTATTATAATTATTTGTTGTTCTTCTATTGTGCTCTTTAGGTTGATATTGAAAAAACTGATTACAGTTTGTACTTGCCATTATTTTTTTGATGGGCCTCTGTGAAACAGATAACATCTTAATAAAACATATGCCCGCCAAGGAGTGTCCGATCTATTATTAGCCGGAGGTGATAAAATCCATACTGTAATTCCGCAATTGATATTACCGTTAAAAAGTGAGTACACAATTCTTTTGTAAACGCAGTACATCGAAGTAATGGTGGACAGAAAGCTGGACTTCCGAGTCAAAGGCAACAGAGATTTTTAGAGCACTATGATAGCACAAAGAATCATGGCATTAATACACCCTCAAAAAAAATCGCTTCTTTACATATGTTATCCAAACATATTTTGCAAGAAGCACATTATATTATTGCATACTACCGAAACATTAATATGTTTGTTTTTATGTGAACATATTATATGTTTGGAAGCATTTTGAGCAAAATATTATATGCTTGAAGAATTTTTCCCAAACAGGATTGTGCTCATTCCCTAAACATACTCGTAATCTTTCACTTCCACGAAAATTTTTGGCACCTTTCTCTGTAATACAAATAATGTTGAAGAAATTATTCACTTTTATAAATTTTTTAAATTTTACCTTCCGCCTGCACGGAGAATCGAACCGAGGACCATACAGTTTGTAAGCCAACACACTATCCACTGGGCTACGTAGCTGTTATAGTCACCAGTAGATAATTATCGTTTTAAGTTACATTTATATAGCATAGTTTGCAGCGCCCACGAGCCCATGCAAACATAACATTATTTAACAGAAACATACATTTGTTTGCCACGTGGAGCAGTGGTTAGCATGTCTGCCTTGCATGCAAAGGGTCGTGGGTTCAATCCCTGCTCCGACCGAACATTTTTTTTTTGTTTTTTTTTTTTAATTTACACATTTATATTTATACTATATTAATTTTTTTAAATGAAACATCGAAATGTGCGTTATTAAAGATTTATAGTCAGTAACAGTGCTTGATATAAACGAAATTGAATGATTTTTGGATAAAATATTATTTTTTATTGCAAAAATAACAATCTTGTAATAAAAAACTGTTTTTGTACAAAACTTTAAAATTTGGAAGGAATTCAAAAACTAACAAAAGAAAGAACGTGGAGTCGAGTTATAAAACATACATACATAATTTTTATAATATAAACATAAACTTATTTTTAGGAGTGAACAGTTTTTTTACTAGCATTAACACCATCGCTCTAAAATTCCTTTTATTTTCTTTTAAAATTCATTTTAAAGAAAATAAACTTTTTAAATTGTTTTAGCTGTAAAAGTCGAACTTAATGCCCGCTTTTATATTTGATGGTGTCCGTCAACTCCTCGTGGACTACTTTTTAATAAAGAGAAACTAAACTTTGTTTTTTTACATTTTACTGTGTAATTTTTCACTATTTCCTCCTTATTTCATTTTACCGTCCCAACTCTAAAAAGAGTATAGTGCCCTTTCGTTATTTTTATGAAGACCCCTGATTTCTTTTAACGAACCAAGAAAAAAATTGTGCCCATAATGCCAAAATGATAAACAAAACACATGTCCACACATACATAAAATGCTGCTCTCAAGGCGAAAACATAAGCTGTTTGTTTTTCAAATGTCTATTCTCTTGGTTCAGAATGTATATTCTCTTTATTCAAATTAAATAATATTTAGACTTAAACATATAAAATTTTTGGCCTTATCATAAAACAGTTTTCCGAAACAACATACAAGCGGTTTCACAGAAATTGTTCTCTTTTGACTCTTTTGCTGTGTTATATTGATATCTTTCGTCAACTCTCCCGGTTTCCATCTCTATTTCTCTCTATACTCTCTCTGTCGCTTTGAATAAAATATCACAACATATGTATGTTTAGTTGAAATTTGTAAATTTATATATGTTTGTATTCACACATATGATTTTTATGAAACATTCATGCCCCAAACATAATATATTCTAACATATTAACATAGATGTCCCAAACATTTAGTGTTAGTTTAGGAAAATTACATGTTCGCACTTAAATATATTGTGGTTTAAAATCGTGTCCGAAACACATTTTGTTTATATCGGAACATATGAAAAACATATTTTTCTAACAGTGTACCACATACACAGAGCAACAATTTTTTCAATCATATATAATTAACTAAATTATTTCTGAACAAAGCTTTAAATTGTACCAATTAATATTTTAATTAAAAAACGTAGAAATGTTCATACTTTATTTTTTAATTCGTTTAAATTTTTTGTAATATTTGTTCGGTGTATACTCGCCTTAATACCGATTAGTTTGATTCACCAGAAGTTTGGTACCACTAGTTATTGGCAGATTCTTCCTATAGAGATGAAAGCAATTGGCGAATATTATGTAAGGACTGCAATACTACAAATCTCATGTTCCATTTTCGCGAATGCTTAAGTTCGAAGAGAGGTGGTTTAGAAAGTCAGAATAGTTTTCATAGGAAGAGCCAACTAAGGTGGATGATCTTAATGGTTTCAACTAAGCTTTTGTACGTAATCAGTAATCAGGATACTACGGAGGAAGTGGTTCGATAGATTTTATTATAACCATCTGACGATCATTTTATTGTTTAGAGCAAATTAAATATAAAGTTCCTTAAACATTTTAAGATATTTTTTCTTTATTTCCCGAGATAACTCTGTCCCACATCTTCGGATATGTATGCGTCAATATAATTCCTATTATCGAGGGCGGTGGAAAGTTTTAAAGAAGAAACTTTCGGATTATTTAGAATATTTATCTTTGTCAGCGTTATTTAGTACTATAATAATATCGTTCTCTTCATTTATGTTTTTGTTTTTATTTATGCCTATGGGCAATAATCAAATGTGTGTTAACTAAAATTTACTGTTTTTACTATCCGAAACATTGCAGATGCCCTTAGTACTAAAAATCTTGAAGTTATGTGCACAACATTAAAGATAATCCAACAGTTGGTACTATCATCGGATTTAGTGGGTCCTGCTCTTGTTCCATTTTATCGACAGCTATTACCAATGTTTAATGCTTTCAAAGTAAAAAATTGTGAGTAACGTTTTGAACATATTAATGAAGAACAAATATTAATAAATCTTATTTTCAGTAAACTGTGGTGATGAAATTGATTATGCTCAAAAGAACAACATGAATTTAGGAGATTTAATCGACGAAACTTTACAAGTGTTGGAATTGCATGGTGGTGAAGATGCGTTTATTAATATTTAAGTATAGGTACCAACATTATTGAATCGTGTTATTTAAATTAAATTTTATATTTAAAAAAAATTAACTATAAGTATTAGTATAAATTAAATAATACAATGAATACAATTCGTTTTTGACTTTAAAGTGTTAGCCAACGGATTTTCAAAAACAGAGATCCTGGTTGAAAGGTCTGTTGATTGCATGCAAAATGTCTTTGGCTTCGCCTTTTAATCGTGCTGAATATGCATGAAATACTTTTGTTGCCGTAATAGGTACCAATTACGAAATACTAGTATAGTTGTACCGTAACCACTATTCAAAGGAAAAGACAATGGAATGGTACAGAATAAGCGAGAATATCCCAAAAGACGTTCAAAGATCTTTTCTCTCACTTGTCAAACACAGTATTGAACTTTGTTCACATAGAAGCAGTGAATAGTCCGGGTGCTTTTACAAGGTGTGGAAAAGTTGACTGCGCTTCGTTCGTCCTGGTTGGTATTCAAATGCTTTAATATTACCCGAAAAATTCATCTGATTCAGTTGAAATTTGGTACGTGGTGTTAATATATGGCCTCAAACGCCCATGCAAAAATTGGTCGAAATCGGTCCATTCTTATATATAGCCCCCATATAAACCGATCCCCAGATTTGACCTCCGGAGCCCTTGGAAGAGCAAAATTCATCCGATTCGGTTGAAATTTGGTACGTGATGTTAGTATATGGTATCCAACAACCATGCAGGATTGGTTCATATCAGTCCATAATTATATATAGCTCCCATATAAACCGATCCCCAGATTTTGACCTCCGGTGCCTTATGAAGAAGCAAAATTCATCCGATCTGGTTGAAATTTGGTACGTGGTGGTAGTATATGATATTTAACAACCATGCCAAAGTGGTCCATACACCCAGAGAAATGGTTGGTTGCAATTCGATAATTACAATGAGGAAATGATGTCAGTAACTTATTTTTTGTTTAGAAGAACAATGTTTGCATTTATTTCCCCATTATTACATTCAACACGACCAGTGAAAAAAGTTACAGGATCAAAACGAAATTGCCTACTCAAAATTTTATGCGTTACAATAACCAATTATGCCATAATTGGTTATGTAACGAATGCAGTAGCAAATTGTTGACGTGCTACACCTTTTAGCGATAGTGAAGACTCAAATGGGAAAAATCAACACTAAAATAGTTATACAATAAAATAAGTACTTACTATCTCATTAGTAACTTATCGTTGCACCAACATTTGCGGCTAGGGTTAGGACTTTTGCCAACGAAATAAATATTTAGTTACTACACACGACATGGCGCTAACGATGGTATTAACCATACGATAATTAGCTTTCAAAACGGGTCGAAACGATCGTATGGGCACTATTAGGAGTAATAGATCCGCAATACCAAATCCTGCTATAATCTCAACGTATCACGTAACTTCAACCAATCGTTTATGAATTTGCCTTCAAAGCTGGGCAGAGTCAAATCTGGGCACGCGTATTTAGGCTATAATAAAATGACGGACATATGACCAATAGTTTGCCAGAATGTGGCTTGAGGCCTTCATAACAGCCAACGACCAAATTTCAACTACATCAATGACTTTTTCCGGCGAGTTAATATTAAGCAGTATTGAAGAATACAGGAGAGAAGTCGCAGTCTTTCCCACCTTAATTAAAACAGGCTGAACTCCTAGCTGAAAAAGTCTCAAGATTATGTGAATTATGAGTATCAGTGAGTGAGCCAAATAGATTTGCACGATACCTCTTTTGGATATCACATTACTCTTCATTAATTGTACATTCAATGTCAAATGATCTCCTTATGTAGATGGCAAAGCTTACGTGTACAACTTACTATATTTGTTTCGTAATGTCTATTCGCCACAATAGATTTATTATGATTCAGCCTATTAAATGACCCAACTTGTGCAATAGACCATTCAACATAAATCTCTGTTTTGAATAATCCTGAACACTTTGAGTAAGCAATTTATCATTGTATATTGATTACTAATATGTAAGCTTATTTTTAAATCGAGGGGATTAAACAAATAACACGAATGTAATATACTTAATATATACGCACTCAACCAATGCCAATATCCAACATGTAAAGCGTCGATGTTAAATCTCAAATTTAAGTTGTTCTTTGCATAACAAGATTTTCATTGATCAAGTTATGAGAAACACTGTCTGGATCGATGCATTATATGTTAAGATTGGACATTTACTTTAAATTAACTTGGTGCTTCGAAATGGAACAAGCAGACATAAACGATGATTCATGTGAATCTATCTAAGGGTGTATGATGACAACTTAGATGTTGTTAGTACTAAGGTCATTCAATTCTTCGGATAGGTAAAAAGTAGATTTAGTTAAAACCTTTGTCTATTGCCATAGCTAATAAACAAAAATCAGTATTAATGAAGAGCAGAATAAGACTATACGCGACAAAAATATCAAAAATCGCAAGTCCTTCTTTAAAACAGACGCCTCGAAATAGAATTAATTGCGCCTGTACAATCACTCGATGGATTGCGGAACAGACTTTATTCGGGCAACTAAGAAAATCTCTTAATGTAAGAACTTCGATATTTCTACAGTCGGCTGCTACATAAAATGATCGACCCGACTGGTTATATTAAATAGTCTTCTGAACCACTTCTTCTTAGTAGCTTTCTACTATTACCGTACATAAAGCTTGTTGAAGACCATAATGATATAAACGCTCTATCTTCTGAAACTATTCTGATCAAACCACTCTTGAACTAGATTTGCCAAATGAACGAGAGCGCTGTTTGCAGTCCTTACTTATTTGCAGCTTTCCCTCTATAGAAAGGGAATCTGACTCTTCACATATTACGTGTGTACCAATTCTCCCGCTGAATAATACATAATGCTCAATTATTAATAGGGCGAAAGCTATACACTTAAAAATATTCAAAATCAATTAACACGCGATTTAAATTATATGAACAAATTGTTTCTAAACTTTGTATTAATTAGTTAAATCCGGTACATAAGCTTGGTCAGATAATATTAATTTTGATTGCCAAATGTAATGTCATGTGATATTAGCCACTGGTAGAAAAATATGTTTTTCATATGTTCCGATATAAACAAAATGTGTTCGGACACGATTTTAAACCACAATATTTAAGTGCGAACATGCTAATTTTCCTAAACTAACACTAAATGTTTGGACATCTATGTTAATATGTTAGAATATATTATGTTTGGGGGCATGAATGTTTCATAAAAATCATATGTGTGAATACAAACATATATAAATTACAAATTTCAACTAACATACATTATGTTGTGATATTTTATTCAAAGCGACAGAGAGAGTTATAGAGAAAATAGAGATGGAACCGGAGAGTTGACGGAAAGATATCAATATAACACAGCAAAAGAGTCAAAAGGAGAACAATTTCTGTGAAACCGCTTGTATCGTTGTTTCGGAAAAACTGTTTTATGATAAGGCCAAACATTTTATATGTTTAAAGTCTAAAATATTATAATTTGAATAAATGAGGAATATATACATTCTGAACGCATTAGAATAGACATTTGAAAAACACAAACAGCTTATGTTTTCGCCTTGAGAGCAGACATCTTTAATGATGTGTGGACATGTTTTTGTTTATCATTTTAGTCATTAATGGGCCACAATTTTCTTTCTTGGTTCGTTTAAAAGGAAATCAGGGCGTCTTCAATAAAAATAACGAAAGGCGCACTATACTCTTTTTAGAGTTGGGACGGTAAATGAAATAAGGAGGAAATAGTGAAAAAAATTACACAGTAAAAATGTAAAAAAAACAAATTAGTTTCTCCTATTAAAAAGTTAGTCCACGAGGAGTTACGGACACCATCAAATATAAAAGCGGGCATTAAGTATCGCACTTTTACAGACTAAAACAATTTGAAAAAGCTTATATTTTCTTTAAGAATGAATATAACAGGAAAAATAAAAGGAATTTTAGAGCGATGGTGTTAAATGCTAGTAAAAAAACTGCTTCACTCTAAATAAGTTTATGTTTATATTATAAAATTATGTATGTATGTTGTTATTACTCGACTCCACGTTCGTTCTTTTTGGTTAGTTTTTGAAGATTTCCTTTCCAAATTTTTAAAGTTTTTGACAAAAACAGATTTTTTATTACAGATTGTTACTTTTTGCAATAAAAAATAATAATTTTATCAAAAATCATTCAATTTCGTTTATATCAAGACACTTGTTACTGACTTCATAAATCTTTAATAACGCACATTTCGATGTTTCATTTAAAAAAATAATATAGTATAAATGCGTAAATGTGTAAATTTAAAAAAAATAAACAAAAAAAAAATGTCGTCGGAGCAGGGATTGAACCCACGGACCCTTTGCATGCAAGGCCAGACATGCTAAACCCACTTGCTCACGTTATTGGCAAACAAATGTATGTTTCTGTTAAATAATGTTATGTTTGCATGGGCCTCGTGGGCGCGCTGCAAACTATGCTTACATATAAATGTAACTTTAAAAACGATGAATTATCTACTGGTACTATAACAGCTAGCGTAGCAGGTGGATAGTCGTGTTGGCTTACAAACTACTGGTCCTCGGTTCGATTCTCCGTGCAGGCTAAACGTAAAAATTTAAAAATATTTATAAAAGTGAATAATTTCTTCAACATTATTTTATTACGAGAGAAGATGTGCCAAACAAAAATTTCCTGTGGAGTGAAAGAATTACGAGTATTGTTTAGGCGGAATGAGCACAATCCTGTTGGCGAAAAATTCTTCACCAGCATATAATATTTTGGCCTCAAGAATGCTTCCAAACAGTATAATATGTTTCACATAAAACAAAACATATTTAATGTTTTCGGTATAGTATGCCCAATTAATATATGTGGCTTCCTGCAAATGATGTTTGAAATATTGTTAAAGGCGGTATGCACCTCTAGCGAAAAATTTCATTCCACACGGTTGAAAAAGACTTTTTCATATGTTTGGCTATAAAATTATATGTTTGGAACACAAAATTTTAAACACAAGTTTTTGAAGTGCAAGCATATAATGTCATAAAACTAGCATAACATGTTTGGCACATATATGTTAATATGTTAGAACCATACTTATGTTTTGGGACATAAAATGGTCTTGTAAATATAATATGCTGGATGCAAACATATTATTAATTATAGAAAATAGCCTATAAAACATATATGTGGTTTAGTAGTTGGAGCGCTATTTAACCAGGCGATATTGAATTAAGTGTGGTTCGTTGCTTGTTATTACAAAATTAACATTTTATTTCCTTTGGGCAATTGATCAGCTACTCTTTGATCCTTTACAACTGTGTGGTCCGCTGTTCGAATCCCCGAGCCGGCAAAGTAAAATTAAAATAAAAAAATTCATAAAATTGAAGTAATTCCTACAATGTTTGTATTACCAGAAAGTGCTAGAAACTAAAAATCTGTGGAAGTGAGAAATATGTGCTGGAGAATTATTACAATTAGGCCAGAAACAAAATTTTTAAGGATCAGGTCGAAAAACTATTGTTGTTAGGCACCCTATATTACCGTTATTTCATAATTCATTATGATTGTAAATATATAAAATATAAATAAAATTTCGAGCATCAATATTGTTTGGAGAATTTTTTTTAAGCATACTAATATTTTTGGTTGCCAAATGCTTCCAAACATAATATGTCCACATAATAACATATTGTTTTTTGGAGACAAACATGATTTTGAATTTTGGATGCAAAAATACACAAATGGTTGGAATTAGACTACCAAAAACTATATTGTTTAGACCAATATGCTTTCAACATATTATATATTTGGAGAGATCAAACATATAACATGTTTGCGGCCAATTACCAAAAATGTATTATGCTTTGAAGCAAAATAGTTTGGAGCATATGTTACAGAAAGCGACGTTTGTGACCGTTCATAAGAAATGCCATTGCTATTTATGCTAAACGAAATTTTCGGTAGCGTTCAATTTCTGTAAAGCTGGTACGCACCTCAATGAACAATAACAGGGTTGTCAAAAGCATTATTTTGGCAGCAAACATTAATTTATTACAATCATTGTGTGCGTAAAAGTTTTAAAAGGTCTGTAAATAATAAACAAGTTTATTTGAAGAATATTTGGAACATTTATTAACAATTTTAAAAAGCGATTTAGCTGTTTAAAATTTTGTGTACACAGCCCTGTTTTTTGTTAGTAGACTTAAATAAATCTTTTTGCTACCGAAAATTTCGCAAGAAGGTAGGCATACCGGCCTTATAGTCATTTGTATGTGTAAAATGTTTAAGATCGGTAAATAATCAACAATTTATTGAGGATTATTGGAACAACTCATGACAAATTGTAAAGGTGATTGGCCTTATTTAAATTTCTGTGCATTATGATTCCTGCACTCTATACCACAACCCGTTTTTTTTTTAGGACTTAAACTACATTTTTGCTTACCGAAAATTTCGCAAGAGGCGCATACCGGCCTTAAGCGTCATAATTTCTTTAAGAAATTATCCTGTTGTAGAGAGATATGTATTTGTATATTTATATTTCTACAATTAGTTAAGAGTTCGGTTCTCCTTTTAAGGAGTGTTTCATTTGAAATGTAGGTGTTGCTTCTTTTTAGACCTTTTCCCTTAACGGCCTATATGGGGCGTTATAAAAAGAAAAAATAGACTCGAATAAACCACTTTTTATGCAACATATTTACACTAAAAGGCGTTTTAAATAAAATTTATATCAATTATTAAGTTTTTCCTTAAAGGTGGGTTATTAAGTTCGCAGTTTAGCCGCCTAAAAACGTAATTTTTTTCACTATTAGCTTTTTCTTTAATAATCCATTTTAAGGAATACAAACTTTGTGAAAATTTTGCTCTGGCTATTTCCCATCAAGTTTCTAATACAAATTTGCAACAAATACGTATATATTTCATGCATTTATTCTTACTGATTATAGTTTTCCACTTTAGCGATTTTAGCGGCTAAAACTCGAACTTAATACTCACCTTTAAGGTGGGGTAATTAAAGTTCGAGTTTATGGTGGGTATTAAGTTTCGTAGTTTAGCCGCTAAAATCGTCATTTTTTCACTGATTACTTGTTCTTTAATTAATCCTTTTAATGAATGCAAATGTGGTGCCAAATTTGGCTTTGCGGCTTTTCGCCCATCAGAGTTACTTAATGAAATACTTAGCCAACAAAATGCATGATTTTATGGACATTATTTTACTCATTGTTTAGTTTCAACTTTAGTGAAATTAGCGGCTAAACTCGAACTTAAGACCCACCTTTAAGCCGGTACAAATCGTAATTTTTTACCATTATTACTTTCTTATACTAATCATTTTGTAAAGAATAAAAATCTTTTATAGAAAGTTACTTTTGGGCTATTCCGCATCAAGTTATATTAAAATTGCATCAAATACTTTTAATTTATATTTTTTTACTGCTTTATTTTTGATTTTAGCGGCTAAACTCGAACTGAGTTACTGCACGCTTTATTTATGAATCGTTTTTCCACGAACGAAAGGTTTTCCCAAGGTGACTGCGCATTTGACATTTCTGTTCGACAAATCGAATGAATGGAGACTTAGAGAAACCCAAAATTTAAGCGTTTTACGTTACGTTTTTCGTTCGCTATTGATTTTAGTCTCAACTTGTCGTTTAGATAGAGCCTTAGAGAAACCTAAATGAGCTGATTTTCGTTTTGTATGCGAACGAAGAGTAGAATTCGGATATCAGAAATAGGCTGTAATGCTTAGTACTAGTTTCTGCGAAAAACAAATATCTTCATCTATCTCCGTAAATAGGGTCTCAAACCCAGGGATGTTAACTTATTTATACGAAATAATATGCCTGCCTATTTTTTCGGTTGCGAAAAATCCAGGGTTGTATAAATATATGTTTGAAAATGCTCAAAACAAAGATTTTGCATTTATTCCGCGCTAACGTTTTCTATATGGAGTATACAAGTTTTTCGTGTGAAAACGTGATCTTAAGTATTAGGCTTAAGACAAAATTCCGACGAGATAAATTCTATTTTGTTCCATTTCATCCTCATCGCAACCACAGACTCCTAAATGACACTACAACAATCCCAACTGTGAATGGGGGAAGCATATCAAAAAGTACAAAATGAAAGTGTTTTGCCATCACTATTGGTTAGAAGAGCCATTTTATATTTTGAAAACGCCAAGCGTAAGCTAGCTTATTACAATTATATTTAAATAAAAAAGAAAATGAAGTGCTGAAAACATTGTTACTATGCTTAATATTGTGAAAGGTATATTGGTGACCAACTTGTGAATTTCCCAATAGTGTAAAGTGATAGTTTTCAGATATTCTTCCAGACATGCTGCTTCAATCGGAAATAAAAACACTGGCTGATAGACGCTGCAACATGTAACTTGCTATTTGTAACTCAACATCATTCTTTTATTAATGCAAAAAGTTATGTTAAATGTGATGTGAAGGCGCTTTTTCCAACGAGTTTTGGATGTCGTATACTACTGTTTTCGAACGTTGTGGGGATCAGAGAATGAAAAAGCCGAACCATTTTTGTCGGCGGTGGCTCTTTACCTCTGGCGCCGGCGGCTTGACGGCTAAGTCGATATAAATTTGTCCATTCGGCGGCGCACAATCATCCATTATAAAATCAATTTGAAGTTATTCGAATGGTAATGAGATTAGTTGTACAACCAATCTTACAATCAAATTTACATTTAGTTAAAATTTTCTGAGCTAAATATTTGCAAAAATGTTATAGCAGTTTGAAATTGATTGATTCTGGATGGAAGGTTCAACATTTTGGCAAAATACTACAAATTATTATTATATTTTTCTGATTTAAATCGATGTTTGATTAATTGCGTCTTAATTTGAGTCAAGATGAGTCGACATATTCGGCGGCGGCGGCGACTGGCAAAATAAATGGTCGGCGGCGACTGAAACATCAGCGCGGCGCGGACTCGGCGGCTTCATTCTCTGGTGGGGATTCTCAAAAGCGCCATCAAATTCAAGAAATGTTGGCAGAGCGTTGCTTCTATTGCTTCTGGTCTGCACCATATACACTGGCGTACGATGCGGCAGTACGCATCAATTTAGTTAATATACGTTCAAAAATAATTTATTTGTCTGAATCACCCTGTCTGTTATTCTCGGGTATTTTCTTTCTTACGCCATTCTAAATAAACCATCCTTTGTCACGTTCCGGATTTTCTCATGGTAACTTCAAATAAGAAAAGGAGTTCCAACAGCTGAAGTATTGAAAATCTAGAAGGTAAGATAACTACATATTTTGAGCGCAAAGAGTGGGCGACTGGTTGCATTAAATTCGGGAAAGTTTGTGGGTAATTTCTTACATTTATAAACATTTATGCATTTGCCATTTGATCAATACTATTTCCATTTCAAGAATTATTACGTATTTCTTTATTTACTTCGGCTTCGAGCTTCGTTTACTTTCTACAAGGTGCCTTTGTTTCATTCATTTTATTGAAAATTTCACGTAAATATCGGAATGTTATACCTAGGTTATGTAAGTTAATGGGGAAACCGTGGCCGTTTTTTTGGGCCATTGTGACTTCTTCAGTTTCAAACTATACAGTACTCGGAACTTATCAATGAAATTAAGCAGAATATTCAATATCTAATTAACAACATTGGTTAAATAATGAAAATTCCCCAAATTTCATAGATTTCACTGAAATGGAATTACCGATTAAATACACCTCCCACTCCAAAAATAGTATGATGACAGATACAAATATTTCTATCTTTTATTACAGATTAGTTTACCAAACTAGTGTGTAATCCCAGGATTTGATTGGTACCATTTGCTAACCCAGGTGATATCAAGAAAGTGACAGATATCATGAATACCTTCCTTAAAGTTATGTGAGTCAAATAAATCTAGTTTTCAAGTTGATAATAATAATACTATTAATCGAAATCAATATACAGGTGGCCACGTATCTTGGTATCGCGCCAGATGTCTGTCTATCCAAAACACTATGTGGATCCAATTTTCAGCAAAGAAGCACAAAATATTTGCAAAGAACAAGATGAATACAACAAGCTATTGCATGTCCCTTATACAAAGGCTACCAAAAATGATGAATCGTCTTCAGTGTTTTATAATCCATTCGTACAGAAAATTATCAACTACATGACATACGGAGGAAATAAGAAATTGGCCAGGGAACTTTTCGATCAAAGCATGGAATGCATTAAAAGAACTCAAATCGAACGTATTCATTTGGGCAAATCAGAAGGAACCACGGCCGATCCATATGCACTACTAATACAAGCCATTGAAAACAGTCGACCACTTTTACAATTAACTGCCATAAAAAGAGGCGGTGTAACGTATCAAGTCCCAGTGCCAGTAACAGAAAAACGATCCTATTTTTTGGCCATGAAATGGCTTCTTGAAGCAGCCAGGGAAAAGGAGAGAAAAGTACATTTCCCCGAAAAATTCGCTTGGGAAATTATTGATGCAGCCCATGGCCAAGGAAGAGTAATAAAGAAGAAAAACGATTTACACCGACAAGCAGAGAGTAACAGAGCATATGCTCACTATCGTTGGAGTTAAATGTTTTACGTTTTTAAATAAATTATTGGTTAAACGAAGGAACAAAACATCTTTAAATATTCAATAGGGGGGCAATTCTGCATTTATTTATTTTTATTCCAATTATAGATTTTCTTTACTTGGATTGAAGATGTACGTTTACATATCGCAAAATGAAAAAAGCTTATGGTTAGAATTGAATAATGGTCTAAAACGAAGGAATGAAAAACCATTCCCTGAAGTTTAATTGGTATGTAAGAAACTTTTGTCAAAATTTTATTTGTATAGAAAA
>PGFW01019865.1:0-14246 GCA_003123925.1 Haematobia irritans
CTAGGAAGACCCAAAAAAAACTGCCTAAGGGACGAGGGCAGCAGTTCAAGGCTTTCTGCCGGCGAAGAAGGTGGACAAGGTTGGCTGTCCACAAACTGATGCGCAGCGTGTCAAGCGTGAGGGCTTGGCAGATTCGGATTTCGCAAAAGCGAACCTAACTGAATATTTTCCTGAATTTGTGATACTAATTTGACTTGCAAAAAGAAATTTAATTTATTTTTTTAAAGTCTTAAACGCATTTCACCTGAATTTTAAAAAAAAAAAGAAGAAAAAAAGTGATTTAGAGTCGCATGAGCGACCTTTATTGAACCATGGGTTGGGAGGGCGCAGTCGTGAGGTCGGTCCAACAAGGCTTCGGAGTACGACGTTTCCCGTTGTGTTTAGTCTTTGAAATTGGTTTTTTAGTGACTCCTCTTCTATGTTATGGCTCGTGGGTTTGCTTATTGGCGGTTGAGTCCTCACACCAATGAGAACCGGAGAAAGTATAGCTGCGCCCGGGTGTTGGCCAAATCAAACGCCGGATAAGAGCAACCATAGACAAGCATGGCACCGTTTCTCCCTTGACCAAATTTTTGACCCGTATCGACCCTTGTAGGACGATTAACACACTAATTAATGGCAAATCTAGCTAGTCATTCCGTCGATGCCAACAAAAGCTTGGGCGCGCATTCGTCGGACCACGCAAATCCAGAAATCAGTTTGAAGTTCCGAATGAGAGACTGTAATAAACCCAGCAGGACGTTGTTGACATAAATGCAATATAACGGCAATATGTTAACTCCCTCGTGTTACCTGCGAAGCCAAATACTAAATTAAAGTTAATAAATCGCTTTTTATAGATACCTCCACCACACCCAGGGAGAAGGAATATGGATCACCTCAAACATGTTGTTAAGAGCAAAAGTGTGTACTTTTTGGGGTCGTGACCATGTATACTAACTTTGTCATTCCGTTTGCTGAACACATCGAACATTTGCCTTCAAAGGACCCAATAAAGTATAATATATATATCTGGGTTCGTGTGTAAAATTCTGAGCTCAAGTCTGACCTCATCGTCGCTCCGTCGTTCGCGCTTGTTGAAATACACGCTAACTTCCAAACAGGAACAAGCTATCGACTGAAACTTGGTGACAGTATTGTTGACTGTCGACGTGTAGCGTCGGATGATTGCAGAATCGGCCATATACCGGTCGGGCACTCCATGCTTTACGCTCACGTAGACCCCATTATAAACGGGACTTCCAAATTTTTTGCCTTGCGGAGCCCTTCTAAAAGAGAGCAAATTTTATCCGATTTCCGCTCTGGTCTGTAGAAGTTTATGCGTATCTAATGACCATTGGCAAAATTGCGTCACACAGTCGGTTCTATAATGGCTATTATATAGCCGCCATATAAACCGGTCACCAGATTGCTGCTCCTCCGGCAGCCTCTTGGAGACCAAAAATCATCTGTTCAGTTTCAAAATTTGGCTACGTGGTGGTTAATATATTGACTCAACACCCATGCAAAAATTGCGTTCGCAAATCGGTCCATAAGTTTATATAGGATGCCCTTGGAAGAGCAAACATTCATCCGATTCGGCTTGAAATGTTTGGTATCGTGATTTAGTATATTGTATCCCAAACAACCATTGCCAGGAATCTTTTGGTTCGATATCAGTCCATAATCATATAGAGCCCCCATTATACAACCGCATCCCGAGATTTGGCTTTGGAGCACTTGAGGCGCAGCAAATTTCATCCGACCGTCAAATTGAAATTTGCGTAGATTTTTGCCTAAGCTATATGGCAGTTAGCAAGCCATTGACCTAACGAGCACCATATCGTGCTATAGTCTAGTATAAGACCTCAGATGAAATCGCATCCCAATCACAAAAAATTAGGCTCCATATCAAGCGACCCCCCATATTTCGAATTCTGGCCTCTTACGACCGTGCAAACAGTCCATATCGGATTCTGTAATTATTTTGTAGACTTAGCTATACATACCTTTTTTGTATTAATTATAATACCCACGTATGGACTAACTCAGCATTTGGAAAACGATGTTAGAAGTCTTAAATACCCACAACCCAAGTACATTCGATTGTGGATAGACATCTTTCGCGTAGAAGTTTCTACTCAATCCCATGGTGGAGGGGGTACATAATATTCGACCTGGCCGAACGTTAAGGGCCGTATTTACTTGCATAACTTTTAAGGCGCGAACTATTAAGTTCGGCATTATCGGCTCTAAAATGGCCCTCTCTGTGTTGATTCTCTCGCTCTGGTCCTGTATATTTGATATCTTTCTCAACCTCCCGCATTTTCTCTCTGTCCTCTCTCTGCTGTCGCTCCTTCTGAATAACAAATATAACGAAACGATAAATTGTTTACTCGAAATTTGTACAATGTTTATATATGTTTACATTCACAACTACAATTTTTATGAAACATTCATGCCCAAATATAAGTTATTCTTAAACATATTAACATATGTGTCCCAAACATTTAGTGTTGGTTTAGGAACAATTGCATCGTTTGCACTTAAGACTATATTGTGTTTTAAAAATGTAATTATAATTGAAAAACATATTTTTTTCACAGGGCTCGGGGCAGTGTGATCACAAATTGGGGATCCATAGTACTTTTTAAGAAACTCTTCTTGTTGGGGATTGGAAAGTCGTGTCTCAAAATTATGAATCTAAGACATGGCAATATAAAATTCATATCATACAAACTAAGGTCAATTGCTAACTAAAACAGCAAGCAATTTTTCGTACACTTTCTCAAAAATATTACGAATAGTTAGAGAACTACAGTGTGGTCTTAAAATGGAATGATTTGATTTTTCTTTATTTTTTAAGTTAAATTTACTTTTTCGAGAGGGATGCGTTTCGAAAATGTCAAACAAATTTTCGGTTATTTAATGAATCTCAAAATACAATTTAATTTTCGCACGAGATATTTCTTTTTTCCCAATAACATAGTATACTTTTTTTCTGTGTGTAGCTGGTATTTATTCCTGCTTTATTATCTAACGTAGGACTCCATATGGACTAACAAACAATTTATCGAAGACAATGTTGAAATGGATTAATATACCTTGCCATCGGTAATTGTTACTACACGCAGAGAAGAAATATGATCACCTCAAACATGTTTCAAGAGCAAAATGTTATTTTTGTTATGGGTGACCACTGTAACATGTTTGTCACTAAAATGTTATTTTATCGTCAAATATAACCTGCTTGCCGAAATCAGATACATGATTTCCCAGAAAATAACATGGTTGCGAAAACCATGTTACATGGTCACCACCCAAAAATAACATTTTGCTCTTAAAACATGTTTGGGGTGATCATATTCCTTCTCTGGGTGTAGAACCCAAGTAATGCGATTTTAGATGACAGATTTTTTACTTACCAACAAAATTCCACTCTCAATTTAATCTGTGGAAAAAAACAAAATGGAAAATTTTGAGTTAAAAAATCCAATATTTATTTCGATTAATTAATTTACATGTTCTTTCTTGCTTTCTTTCATCATAAATTCACCCATAAACCCATCCATACCTGGCTCAATTTATTTTCGTATACTGGAATATAGATTGGTCATTTTAATGATATATCTTCAAGAGCCCCTTAATACCCATAAATGAAAACAAACAAAACAACGCCAGTCTACGACAAATTTTATGGCAAATGAAACTGTCGTTCGAGTATTAAAATGCAAAATGGTTAAGGCTTCCTCATACAATTTTATATTTTCTTAACTGGGGTCATTCAAATCCAGAGCCAAAGGCAAAGTTTTGTCTAGGCAATGATGGCTCATGAAGCCATAAAAGCTAGACATCCGAATAGGGAAAGGGGCTGTAGATTTTTTTTTTATTCAATAAAAATTTTCCCAAAAATATTTTTACTGCCATTGGAACAGGTCGATGATACAAAACCGTGATGATGACTATGATGATGGTGGCGGTGGTGTTGAATGGTTGTTTTTGGTAGCTTGGTCTGTGTATTAGCCTTATTTAAATCCTCATCCATATGTGCGGCTATGATTGTTAGTGGGTTATGGAATATATTTTGTTTTTGATGTTATTGTTATTTCGACCATTAGCCCGGTGTTGTTAGCTGTTTGAGCCAAATGTTTTTGCCACTCACAATGATGCCACTCACAGAGTTTTCAATGATTATTACTATCTTCTATTGTTTTCCCTTGCAGTTGTGGCAGATCATAAATGGATTTTGGATGTTTGTTCGATGACTTTGGAAGAGTTTTGGAGTTTGAGAGGGAGTGCGACAAGTTAGAGAGCTGACGACGACATTGCTAATGCCGCCACTAAGCAGTAATAAAGAGAAGGGTAAACAGTTGATGTGGAAGGCCTTCTATCAATTTTTATATCAGAGCCAAACCAGGAGTGCAAGACAACAGCTTTACGGCTCATAGACCTAAGAGATACCAACAATACTCAGTCCTGTGACATGAATTACCTGCCTTATAAACATCCCTCTTGGAGGAACAATTTCATCCGATCCGGTTAAAATTTGGTAACATGGTGTTAGTATATTGTCTCTCACAACCATGCCAAAATTGGTCCAAATCGGTTCATAATTATATATAGCCCCCATATAAATCGATCCCTGGATTTGTCTTGCCGAGCCTCTAAGAGAAGCAAATTTCATCCGATCCGGCTGAAATTTGGTACATCGTGCTAGTATATGGTCTTTAACAAACATGCAAAAATTGGTCCTCATCGGTCCATAACTATATATAGCCCCCATATAAACCCATCCCCAGACTTGGCTTGCGGAGCCTCTAAGAGAAGCAAATTTCATCCGATTCGGCTGAAATTTGGTACATGGTGTAAGTATATGGTCTCTAATAACCATGCAAAAATTGTCTATATCAGTCCATAATTACATCATAGCATTATAAACCGATCCCCCGATTTGGCTATTGCGGAGCCCACTAAGAGAACAAAATTTCATCGCCGCATCCGGTAGGTTAGTTGTTTTAGTATAAAGGCCGCTTACTATACATAGCCAATACATTGGTCATATCGGTCTATAGTTATCATTATTTATAGTTGCCGATCCCCAATCACACAAAAATTGGTCCATATCGGTTCATAATTCATGGATTGCCACTCGAGCCCAAAAAATATCTACCAAAATTTTTATTTTTATGCAAATGTAAAATTCTATAGAAATTGTCATGAAAAATTATTTCTATAGAAAATTTCTTTGTCAAAATTCTTATTTCTAATAGAATAATTTTGTCAACCATTTATTTCTATAGCAAAATTTTTCAAATTTTTTCCATAGAAAATTTTTTCCATTAATTTGTAGACCTTTTTCATTTTTATTTTAGAAAATTGTTGTCAAAATTATTTTATCAAATTTTATTTCTACTAGAACTTTAAACTTAATGTATATACGTATTTAATCGGCCCTTTTTTAGTTTTAATATAGTACACGAATATACGGACGCTATGTGTTATATATTACGGGTGTTAGGGAAGTTTCTAAGTTAGCCTTGCGAATCGGCAAGCTTCTTAGCGCCAAGACCCAAGTAATTTCGATGTGGATGACCAGTTCTTTCAGTAGAAGTTTTCCTTACTGCAATCCATGGTGGAGAGTACAGTAAGCTTCCGGCCCTGGCCGAACTTACGGCCACGGTATATACTTGTGTTCATTGATTACACTTGTTTATCTTTTATAATTTATACAAAGAAGAAAAAATTTATAAAAAAATATGAAAAAACTTAAGTTTAAAACATTTTTGTCTTTATGTCTTTGTATTCCAACTTATTAGATTTATTTTTATACCCACCACCATTAGAATGGTCGGTGGACGGGAGTATAATAAGTTCTTGTTCATTCCGTTGTTAACACAATCGAAATGATATTTCCGCACTATATAAAGTAATATATATTCTTGCATCAGGGAGAAATTCTAAGACGATATAACAATGTCCGTCTGTCCGTCTGTCTGTCTGTCTGTCTTCTGTTGTAATCACGCTACAGTCTACAATAATGAAGCAATCGTGCTGAAATTTTGCACAAACTCGTCTTTTGTCTGCAGGCAGGTCAAGTTCGAAGATGGGGCCTCATAGTCGCCGTCCAGGTTTTTTGATATAGTCCCCATATTAAAAACAACCTCCCGATTTTTGGGCGTCTTGGGCTTATTATAACCACCGTAGTTTTTATCCAAGTTTCCTGAAATTTGAAAATCATAGAGCGTATTTTTATGACTTATAAAGAGCGTGTGGCCAAAAATGTGAGTATCGGTCCATTATTTTGGCTATAGCCCCCCATATAGACCGATCTTCCCGCATTCTTACTTCCTTTGGGCCTAAAAGAACAACCGCATTTTTTATTTCAATTACCTGAAACAATTGGAATCTTAGAGGTATTGTAGGACCACAATACGTGCTGCCCAAAAATTGTGGAGTACTCGCGTCCATATTTTTTTGGTTATAGCCCCCCATCATAGACCGATCTCCCGATTTTACTAGTGGGGCTAATAGAAGAAACCGCAGTTTTTATTCAAGTTTACCTAAATTGGAAATCTAGAGGTATTTGTAGGATCCACAAATACGCTGTCGCCCAAAACAATTGTGAGTATCGCGTCCATGTTTTGGTACCGTCCCCCATATAAAAACGACCTCCCGATCTTTTACTTCTTGGCTCTATAGAAAACCGTAAATTTTTATCTGATTTGTTCGTAAATTCGCAATCTAGAGGTAGTTTTCAGGACCATAAAGCAGGTATGCCGAAAATGCGTGAGTATCGGTCCATATGTTAGGCTATAGCCTCCATAAGAACGATCTCCCCGGAATTTTTAACTCCTTGGGTTTTCTAGAAACCCGTAGTTTTTATCCGCATTTGCCTGAAATTGTAAATATTTCTTGGCTTATTTTAGGCCTCACAAAAAGTTAGTATCGGATTAAGTTCTTATCGCGTCCATTTGTCAATGCTCCATATAGACTGACTTCTACTTCGTCGAGCGGTGTAGAGAGGCGCATGATCATTGAAAATTGCTTGAAAAACTCAATTGTTAAAATTTCCAGATTTTACTTCTTTACAGACTTTCAAGATTTCAAATTCAAGACGTTATTTATAATTTCTTGCACACTTACAAGAGATTGTTAATGATTTCTGCTAAACAGCTCAAACAAAAATATTGGTTCTTACTAAATCCAGAATCTTGATATAGTCCTCATAGTGAAATTCTTTAAATTTATCTTCGCGGGGAAGTGTCCTCAGCCCTCGTGAAAATTTCAAAGGAAAACCCTAATATTTGACCTTTTCATCGGTGGTGGCGTATTTAAGATTCCGGCCCCGGCCGACTTCTAGTGCTGTATATACTTGTTTTTTAGTTAAAATTAAAGTTAGACCATATATACAAAGTAAATGAAAAAAATCTGTGACCTATACAAAAAACGTGATAAAACATTAATTATTTTTTGTGTTTATTGCTATTCATTGGCAATTATTGATTAATAATAAATCACTAAATTGTTTTTATTTGTTTATTTTCTCGATACAATACAAAATTCTATTACATAATTTTTTGTATTATTTGCTTAAAATTCCTTTTAATAAACTAGACTAACATTTAACACCATTAACTTAATTATAACTTTCACTCATTTCTATTAGCTCAACCTTTTTGTTAACATTTTTTTTTGTTTTGTTTGGTTAAATGAAATATTAAATTGTCAACTTTTTCAAAACTATGTACATGATGATTTAAATATTTGTGATTGGAAAGCAGTGAAGAATAAATCTATTCGTAAGAAAACTGGTCTTTTTCCATTACCCAAGATTCTCACTAAAAAATATAAAATTTGTTTTAATTCATAACATTTTGTGATACTATATGCTCCCATATATTCTACTTTTGAAGCATAAATGTTGTCAATTCTCTGGCATTTGAAATTGGCCAGAAGCAGGGCCTTAAAATTTCAAATGCCAAAACATTCTGATGCTTCTGTTATTGTTTGGGGTTAAGTTTAGTGGGCAATAAAATTTTAGTTGAGTTGCCAGTTGTTATCACCCAGCAACACCCCTCCCTCTCTGGGTCAGTCATCGTAAAGACTCAGTATTTTGATTTTCTTTCATCCTCTGAGAAAAAAAAAAACAATAAAAATTTCCAAAATTGTGAATACATTTACTTAACAAAATTCGTAAAAGATTCAAATATTGTTATTGTTTTCCATCGACACCATTGGATCACGGATTAGCGAAGATGATGACGATGAGGCTGCTGATGATGACGACAACTTTTTTTCGTTAAGGTGCAATAATATTTTTGTTAGTGTCATATTTATAGAGAACTTCCTGTTGAAATATCCATCCATACCAAACATATGTATGTATATGGGAAATTTGGGATTGAGGTTTATTTGACTATTTTGGATTGTAGCTCAATTTGATGTATTTACTTTACTATTCTTGAAGACGAAAGGAGTGTGGGCTTTAAGAACCATATTTCTATGGATTTTTTTGGTTGGTATTCTTTGTCAGGGAGATTTTACGACTTTATCTTCTTCTTGGGCGATTCGATGACATTGTTGAAAGTTTTTTCCCATACGTTTTCTTATCCAAACTGGCCAAGAAGGCATGATGATGATGATGACTGAAAATTTTTATGAGTGATTTTATTGTTAGTGTTAATTTCCAATCAAACTCTTGGGCAATTAAATATATTTAATTGTAACAATAATCATAAACTCTTATCAAATTCTCTTGTTGATAATGGAAGCTGTTGATTGGCAGAGGGAAAATGCTATCTTAACAAAAGATTTTCCCTAAAATTAAATTTAATAAAATTCTATAAAGCCTTTTACTATGAAGAATATTTAAATCCATTTATGGCAATTTGGACACAAGTTTAAACGCTAAGGAAAAGATTAATACTACAAACTAATTAGTACAGTATGCCAGAATAAATTCTAAAATCTTTTAATATTTGAAGAAAATAATGTTTTCAGACAAAATTATTTTTTTAAATTACATAATAAACACATTTTTTTTTATGGCAACTTAATCTTTATTATATTCATTATATAAAACTTTTTGCTGATTGTATGGAAGCGACCAGCAAAACAAGTCGAGTATTGTTACAAACAAAAGAATTCTGGTACACAGCCAAAATATTAAAAAATCTGAGTGAAAAAAATACTGTTTGCTGAAAATACCCGTAAAGAAAAAAAAGTTTGGAAAACGTGTACCGAACGCGTTTTTCAATTATTCAATAAAAAAAAAATTTTCATATTTTTGAAAAAAAACACATTTTTTCGTTTTATATGAAGAACTATTCTTTTCTGACTGAGAGTCTTTTATATAGTAGTATGTAATGGTGAACATCTTTTCGCAATCTTGGCGGACATTTCTGGTATATACAATATGTAAAAAACAACGGTCGAAGCAGCGATCGAACCCGCGCGCTATTGGTATGCAAGGCGGACGTACTAACCATTGCCCCAACTAAATGTATGTTTCCGTTAAATTAAAATTATTTAATCGACTCTTGGGCGCCGAATTCGATGCTATATATATTTAACTGTTTGACCGTTGATGACAACAACAGCTACGTAGCCCAGTGGATAGTGTGTTGGCTTACAAATTGTATGGCCGCGCGCTTAGATCCTCCGTCCAGGCGAAAGGTAAAATTTATAAAATCGGAATAATTTCTTCTACATTGTTTGTATTACAGAACAAGTATAGTAAAGTAGAAAGTCGGGCGGGGCCGACTATTCATACCCTAAACCACCCTTACTGAATTAGTACCATCATAAGCATTTGTGGGTGTAACATTGTATTAGGTTGGGAGATAAACCGCAGTTGCATATTTAAGAAAATTAATGGGGTACATGTTTATGGGTTTTCGTATCAATCTGGACTATAGCTCGATAGTCAGTGTTGCCCAGGGAATAGTGCTTCGGTTTACCGTACAAGGACAACAAAAAAGTTCCCTTACTTCCCAAACAATATTTTCGTTAAATTTAAACAAATTTTAACAAAACAAAAATGGTTCTAATTATGTACTTTATTATCTTAAAAACAGAAAATGCAACCACCACGGCACAGTGGATAGCACTTCGTACAAACAAATAAATGTTTTTGTAAAGTCGTGAAGTCGTTACCTCTTTATGAAGGCGCTCAAAAAATATCCTCTTAACAGTACCAACATATTTTATTACCTTTCAGCTTCCTGTTTCATTGATTTCTAACGGTTTCTTCCCCCCCCCCTTCCTTTCCCCCCCCCCGTCCCTCCCCCCCCCCCGCCTCCCTACGAAATATAAAGCAAGGAAGTGCAAGTATGCTATTTGAAGTCCGTGCTTGTGATATATAAATCAACTCCGGAAATTCTTAGTCAAACTGCACGCTGCCTTAAAAACTTAAACGAAGAATAAGTGGCCCAAAAATTTTAATATACGGAAAATGTGGAAGTTGTTTGTAAATGGTAATAAAGCCATACTTTCTGTATGATAATAATTTTGAAAAAAAAAAATAAAAAATTCGAATATGGTGTTTTATAAGATATTTAGTTTTTACGATTTCAATTTTTTTTGACTGTGTTTTTAACTTTACATGGAGATTCAAAATATTATCCCACCTCTTGTCTGCCTTCAAATCTTGCGTATCCACATATTTTGATACAAGTTTGTCAACGTTAAGGAACTCCTTTAGTTTTATTTGGCAAAAAATTGATGCATCAATCTTGTCTTCTATCAACGATTATACACTGCTTCTAGCAACAAAAATATTGTTTTTCATTATGTTTCGCATCATAAACAAAATGTGTCTTCGGGCACAATTTTTAAACACAAGTATATTTTAAAGTTGCAAACATGTAATGTTTTCTCAACTAACACTAAATTTTGCGAACACATATGTTAATATGTTAGAACTATATTATTTGGGGCAGCATGTTTCATAACCGAAATCTATCATGGTGCCTGATGTAAACATTATATAAATTTTACAAATTTCCGATGTAAACATATAATATGTTGTGATATTTTATTCAGATAGCCGAAAAAGAGAGGAAGAGAGACGCTGATTACAGAAAGAAAAATAGAGATAAAACCGGGAGGTGACGAAAGATATCAAATTAACACAGCGAGCAGAATCGAAAGGAGAGCCAATTTCTGTAAAAACACCGCTTATATGTTGTTTGCGGAAACTGCTTTATGATGGTAAGGCCAAAAAATTTTATTACGCTTAAGTCTAAATTATTTATTTCAATTTAAGTATAAATATTTATTTATTCTGTGTATATGTATTAGAAATATATTTTATGTATGTTTATACTCCCGATCCCCCACGTTCTTCCTTTGTTAGAGGTTATTTGAATTCCCTTCCAAAATAATCCAACTGTTTATACCAAAACCAGTTTTTTATTACCAAATTGCTTATTTTTGCCCAATAAAAAACAATAATATTTTATCCAAAGAGCTCCAGTCCATCTTCGTTTATATCAACCACTGTATTTCTGACGCTGTAGAATCTTTATAACCCACATTTCGAGTTTCATTATAAAATTTAAACCTATAGTACTCACTATCAAAAGCTGATAAATTATAAAAAAAAAAAAAACAATTGGCTGTTTTTTTGGTCGGCCAGCAGGGATTGAACTCAGCGACCCTTTCTGCATGCTACGGCAGACATGCTAAACCACTTGACTCCACCCGTTGCCAACAACATGTATGTTTTCTGCTTAAATTAATGTTTATCGGTCTTGGCCATGGCGCTCGTTGGGCGCTGCCAAAAACTATGCCTATATAATGCTAACTGTATAACGATAATGTTCTTCGTGGTGTACTATAACAGCTACGTAGCTCCAGTGGCTAGTGTGTGGCTTACAAACTGTATGGTCCTTCGGTTCGATTACTCCGTCCAGCGCCGAAAGGCTAAAATTAAAAAAAAATTATAAAACTTGTAATAATTTCTTCAACATTATTTGTCATTCACAGAAAAAGGTGCCCAAGAACTACAAAAACTCTCGTCTGGAAGTCCGCAAATTATATTAGTCGGGGATGAGCACAATCTTCTTTGGGGTGAAAATTTCTTCCAGGAGGCATATACATATTTTCTCGGCTCAAAATGCCTTTGCAAATAGAATATGTTCACATTTAAAACAAACCATATTTAACGCGGTGTTTCGGCAGATATCAGATAATATATGTGCTTCCTGCAAAATATGTTTGGAACATATGTTAGAGCAGAGGGCGAATCCTCTTTTTTTTGGCGGGTGTAGTAAAACCCTTCCTCGCTTTTTTTGGAAATGTGATTTTGTTTAGCTGACGCAAACGATTACATGAGTTGTTGGTACAAGTGATCAAAAATAGCTGGTTTTCTGTTACGGTTAAAAAAACTAATTCTCTGGCACTTGTTTCTGTTATTTCTCTTTTGTTCTGAATTTAGTCTTTCCGATTTTTCTTTGATAATTTTGACATCTTGATGTTATTGTTTTCTTTGATTTCTAGTTTTTCGTTTGTTTATTTATATTGTTTGAGTAAAGATAAAAACAGACAAAAAATTTAACTTAAAAATACTCAACAGCTTCAAAAGAGAATTTCGATAAATTTTGCCAGCCGTACAAAACCATTCATGTTAAAATAAAAAAACAAAAAGTTATATGTATTTTTCGGGAATGTCGATTATTTCAAACCTTCTTTATATATATATATAAATATATATATACTATACTATATATATACTATATATATATATAATATTATTATATATATAATAAGTATTTATTATTATACTATATAATTATATACCCTATATATATTATATATAGTATATATATATAGTAATCATATATATATATATATATTATATATACTATATATACTAGCTTTAGGTATATATATACTATATAGCTATATACTATACTATACTGACTACTCATCACGTAAGCTATATATACGTATATATATTATATATATACTTATTTTTTTTTTTTTTTCTTTTTTTTTTGACACTATCTGTAACATGCAGCATCTTTCCCGCAATGGCATATTTTACCAACCAGAAGGGAGATGAATGAATTTAGGAAAGTTGGCCTGAAAGATCAGTCGAAGCAAAGAAAAACATTTTGAATTTTGATATCGCCCGTTGAAAACGCTATATACGACCTTCTTTTGGATTATTTGTTGATTCACATATTTTCTTTATCGATTGGGACATTAAAAAATGGAAAGTTATGCCGCGAAGATAATAACGCACATTTTTAAAAAGAAAAAGAGAAAATTTAAAAAAGCCGCAGTGTTTAAAGATAAGAATGGGATTAATTCGTGGATAGACCGAAAAGTAGGCAGGTAGTGCGAGACATCGAATGAAACTGGAAACCAGCTACCGGACGATTTTTCAACAATGTGGATTTGTCGGCTTGAAATTAAACGGGCATTGTAAAGACTTATCTTTCTTAGATGTGCCAACTATTACAAGCCATGTCGTCAGGGTATTGAATAAAATTCAACAAAATTTAAAACACATTATCGCACTAGATACAACATAATCAACCCATGCCAGATCACTAAACACAGAATATTCCTGCACTGAAAAAAAATATTAGACCTAAAATATGAGAAAGATTAGTGCAAGCAACTTAAATTTTAGGGACCGCAAAATGTTACGCAATGCTAAGGACAAACTTCCTTAAAACCATGACTTTTTATTTAAAGGAAGGTTATGAATCCTTGCTTCAAAAAATCTTCTTCATATCAATTTTAGGACACCAAGAGTTCTTGAAATTTTGCGTCTCTCTCGATGAAGTTGTAGCATCTTTAAAAGTTAAGGCAAATCTGTTCCTCTACAATAACAGAAAAACATATTCTTCAATTTAAGGAGATATCGTCTTTTAACTCAATCGTGACATTTTTGAATTTTTATAATTTAAGTATACAAACGGCTTCCAATATAGGCCAAAGAACTTTTCTTTAAGAAATTTGCATAAAATCTTTGCGCGTTTAAAGTTTTTTTTTTTGCATTAGGAAAACTGTTTTTTACTTTGCGAAGTTGCCTGGCATAAGTTTGGATTTTGGAAACTGGAATTTGTTGCTACATAAATACCTTTATTAAAAATATCGCAAAGAAGCAGAAGAATACACAAATGTCGTATGAATCGAGATCTGCTTTTCCAATTATTAATTGTTATTACATTCGAGATTTAAAAGGTCAGGGAGCTGTTACCGTAACAAAACTGTCCCTTTTATTTTAAGAAGCGCCCATCGTTTGGCTCGGA
>PGFW01019868.1:0-13708 GCA_003123925.1 Haematobia irritans
TGCAAATAATTTGAAACATGATATCCGATTTCTCATTTGTTGAGTAAGGATCTCCATTAATACGTAATTCCCATGCAAGTAAGGAGTTTTCTCCACGTAGTGACTGTAGTTAGAGTTCCTCTATTTCCCATGAAATGGTCAAACAATTGCGTTTTATAATAACATCTATTAACAGATTATTTGCATTCTATTTTGAAACGAATTAATCTTTTATTGCAGTATTATAGCTTATTTGTTTACACAAATTAATACGGCCAACGCAATGTTTCGATAACAAATCATTTTTTTATACTCGTGCCAAAGTCAAAGGCAACAATTATATACCATATAGCCAAGCGCTTTTATCTACACTCATATCCTTAAATAAATTACCACAAAGTAAAATATTCAAGACGGTAAATCAATTATATTTTTTTGCAAAATGATAAGACACCCCATATTCGTAGAACGACAGAATAATAATTTTTCAGTCCTTTAGAGGACCGGCTATGTATAGTGACAGGCCTTTATTTACTCTTTCTATTACAAATGAGTGCTGTTCCATTCAATAATTAGCTCAATGGCAAGGTTATACTAGAAAAAATTACGGCAGCAGCCCGATATTTCATACTAACTTAGACGTTTCAGTCCATTTTGCCAACAAAGTGCACACAGAGAAGGAATATGAATATAACATTTTGCTTTCGAAACATGTTTGTTATCATCATCATTCATTCTCTGTAATCTTGAGTGCTGCTTAATTTGATAATCCTTGCCATCATCTTTGTATAGTTGTTCTAAAATGCTAAGATTATGTTCATTCGCCCAAGATAAATTTGTAAATTTCAAGTTTCGATGGTTTCTGCTGTAATTTTTCACCTAGATTAGGAAGTTAGTGTTCTGTCGAAACTGGGGCCCTTTTTTTATGCAAGGCGGGCATGCCACCCGTGACCCATATTTATTGAATGAAATTTCGATATCGGAAACTATTTTAAATCCACATTATATGGATGTTCATCTCTAGACTATGTGCCGGACATATACTATTTGTCGACTGGCAACACGTATAAGCTTTAACGCCAATTGTACTAATTGTAAAATATTATCGTATAAATATATTTTCATCGTAAATGCCTGTCCCAATTCCTATAGCATACTTCAGACTCAAACATTTGCTGAATTAATATTAAATTTATTTTGATTTTATTCCCACATTATAAAATAAATGGAATTTCATTACAGTTCAGCAGCTACCGTTTATTTAATACCATTTGGCGAGACGTAGAAAGAGATTTTAATGCAATTTTTAATATGTAATTAATTTTAAATTTGCCTGTTTGTGATATCAGCGAATACATTAATTGTTTATTTAATCTCAAGGGTGATGACTACGTAGCTATGATAATGATGGCACTGTCACTTAACAGTCATTGGAAAGCTTTTGCGAAAAAATCTGATATTGACAGTCTGAGTTGGTTGCAATGCAAGATGGATTTGAAAACAAAAAATGTGAATTGCAGAGCAATGGTTAAGGAGTTCAATGACCACATTGGTAGCATCCCAAATATACAATGGTGGTGGTCATCATCTGTTGACGTGAAGTCAATTCACATTTGAGTTCAATCAATATTGATTACATTTTTCTCTTAAATCTTACTGGGAAATGAATTCATTGAAGCGATGATGATGATGATTATGAAGATGACAGATAACAGACGGATGATTGGAGATTGTGGGTATGGCTTACCAGATATGAGAGTACTCACCTATTTAGACTGTTTATGGGTCTCATTCCGCTCCGACCCTCGATAATATGGGCAGTCACATCGAAACCATCATCCAATATCTTGGCCATTTCCTCGCCAATGTATTGATAAGTAATCACCGCAGTTATATTGCCTAAGAAATGGATGGAAGAACAAAAGAAACAATGAAATGCGCAATTTTTCAAACTCTACTGCTTTACTCACGTGCTTTCCCTTTGATTTGCATTTTTTCCAAGCTCATCACTTGCTTGTCGTTGTATATGATGACACCGGAGGCCTTCTTCTTGTAGACATTATTGACTTTTTCCTCAAAGGTGCAACGACCCCTTCGGACCAGAGCTATCCATGTAATACCCTCAGGTGGAGTGGGCTGACCATTGGTGCCCAGTATGTTGCTGGAGCAGGCAGTATCATCTGCTATATTCTCGGCGTCACTGATGTGCACCAGCTTCCCATGAACATTGAATATTTTTCCTTCACCATAGCGGGCCTTCTCCTCGGTAAAGTTGATAAATTTTGTATTCTGATTCACCACGTAACTATAGTTGAGAAACGCATATGTGTAGATATCTGCAGTTATACGTTCCTCGGCGGCCAAGGTTTGTGTTGTATTAACAGAGCGGAAATAACGCTCCAAGTCTTGATTAGCTATAGACATGGCAGCCACCAGCGTTGTAGAGGATGAGGATGGACGTAGACCACCCAATAGTCCCTTATAAACATAATAGCAGTAGTAGTAGATCTCGAGTATTGTCCATGTCTAGTGTATTTGTCCCAGAGATCTATGTTTTTGGATGCTCCCGATATTTTCCGGTTTTTTATTGCCACCCTCACCCGGCGTATGTGATGGCACTTTGATTTCTATTCAATGGGGTGTGATTGATCTTTTTGTTCTATTCTTGTTCGTTGGCAGGAGATCATTGGTCTTTTAATTGTTTCTGCGTTTCTTGCTCGCTACTCTCTTTCCCTTGTTCTTTGTTTGTCTGTTTCCCAAAAGACTTTCCCAGACTCGAATGTGATTTTCGTCAACTTTTCGCTGCTAATGTCGCCAGTATTCTGGAAAGCCTATCGAATAAAAGCAAAATTAATTGATTGTACTGTAGGGTTTGTTGTTTCTTATCAAAAGAATATAAATGGAACGCTAATATTCCAATTGGCCGTAAATGTCTATGCGATACGAATGGGTCCAACCAAGAGTACGTACAAACATATTCGTCTTGGATTGATTCTTTTCCGCTATTGTTGTATGGAATTGGCAAATTCTCAATTGTATTTTCATATTTTCCACTTATTTTGTGGTGTTTGCTACAAGGCTTTATTGGTGTATTGTTGGTAGATAAGCACTTAGCTTTATGGTCCCTTATTGTAGAGAATGCTAGAAATTTTGTATAATCGAAACAAAAACAAATGGCTTAGGGCAAATTTGCCTTTACTTCCAAATTCTTTAGAGTAAATTTTGGACTTTGGACGATGTAGCCAAAAATAATGTGGCGTCGATTTTAGAAAAAAATAAGAATAGGACTGAAGTGGTAACGTCGACTCTATACCCATCTGGTGAAGTAATGTACTGTAAAAACTACTTCAAAGAGCATTTGAGCCATACCCCAGCCAATACCGTATTGTTAGATAATGACCTTACTATCGCAGCGTGTGGTTTGGCTTAACCATACATCATGCTCTTTCATGAGTACCATACCACATGTCCAAATAGCGGATTTGCCCCTGTTATTTCTCGTAACTTACATCAGAGTTTGCCAGTATTTTTCTGCTTTTGCCGCCAAATTGCTATGCTTTCGTATCCCCATAAAATTCCACCAATAAATTTTGAACAAGTTATTGAAAAATAAGAATAGGCTTGCTATAGAAATTCAGCTAAAATTTAAAATAAATGTTTGTCATATAAGATTGCCGAGCGCCATAAGATTTTCACTTTCTCCACTAATCCCAAGTCTCCACTTAATCCCCAAGTCCCTCAACTCAAGAATGTTGCTTGCTCCATCAACTAAAAAATATCCCCAATTTTAGAAAATTCCCTATTACGGCAACACTGACCACTAATAACATGTTACTTCATAACAGGCTTGGCTGATCGAATGCCCCGGTCTGACAGCATAGATTGGCGCGCTTGTATCAAATGGATATTATTGTATATAAGTACAAACCTTAAATGATTCGTGTCAAAATTTCACGTCGGTAAGTCAATCTAGGTTTTGTGACAAGACGCTCATTTTGGAAAGCAACTTATGTTATTGTGAAAAAAAAATTGCGAAAAAAAAAGAAATTTCGGTGTTTGATAAGACATAACTATTTTCTGCAGGGAAAAAAATACAGGGTTGTGCGAAGCAAAAACTTGCAGTTGATAATTGAGTTTCGCGACTCATGCCCGAGGCGAAATCAACAATATATTGACTTGGTATGCAAGCGTGGTGAAAATCAGACACGCGGAGTGGCGACGTGAACGCAGCGTGCGACGCCCCGAAAAAGGTGGTTTACCGACGCACAAAACATCAAAAAAAAAATCGCACAAAAATGATTTTGATCAGACCGTAAAAAAGAAGGTTGATCAAGATAGTCAGAGGCCCTTAAAGATATCAAAGGACACGGTATGGGTCATAATCACTTCATCAAATTTGGATATGCGGGAAGTTCTGGCAAAATGGGCTGCGGCGTGGCCGAATCCGGAGCTCACATAGATTACTAAAAACAACCAACGTAAAGTAGATGATTTCCTGAGGCGACACAGTTGTTGCAGCATTTACACTCGTTAATACACCCGAGTTTTCTCCACAATTACTATGACAATGGATGAAACATGGCCTCTCCATCACGCACTCCTGAGCGTCCAATCGACAGTTCGGCCGACATTCACGGTGGCGACAGGCGACCGGGAAACCGTCTCCAACGACATATCGTCGAAGAGAGCTCAAATGTCCCTGACAAAGTAATGGAAACTTTTTTGGTCGGTATGCATGTACACTACATGCGCCAGCCGGGACTGCCAGTATGCACCCCGACGGCGAGGCGATAGCGCATGGGAATATTTTATCGATTATCCTTGACGGAGGGAAAAACCATCAATAAGTGACTATTATCATGCGTTACTTGGAGCTCACATTGAAGTGCGTCAAAATGCGGCCCCAAACACGGACCCAACAGAGCGCCCCATTAAATGCAGAACCACGAGAACAAAAGTGTTTTTCCAACCAAGAGATCAAACACTGCCGCAACCGTGCCACACACCTCATTCCGGCAACGAGAACGAGGCCAAAATCCTACGAGATTGGGCTTCGAATTGGCTTATCCACCACCCCACTGTATCTCCAGAATCTGGCGCACGGGCCCACCGACTTTTTTCGTTCTCAGACCTGAATACGGAATCAAGGATGCTAACGCAGGAGATAAAATTGCTGCACATGAAGAGGGGGTGATTCGTCAGCCGAAACTGAGGGCCTATTTATTGGCAAAACCAGACGAGGAAGACTACCAAGAGTGTACCAAATTGCTGCATATGGAGACCGTGTTCACTTCACCGCGGTCGCTTACCGTGTTCCACTCAGCCAGCTCCGGACTGTCGATCGTACTCGATTGGATCTCAGTGAGCTGGCAGTGATGGAGCCATGTTTCATTCCATTGTCATATATCGGATTGGCAAAAAAACGTCGGTGTATTACGAGTTAACGCTTGCAAACACCGCCTCAGGAATCCATTCAACACGTTGTTGTTTTTAGTCAAATGTGAGCTCTGCGCGGGCACCCATTTTTGCACCAAACTTCCGCATATCCAAATATTTGATGAATGATATGACCAATACGTTCGCTTTGATATCTTTAAGGCCTCGCTGCTATCTTGATCAACTTCTTTTTACGGTTCATTCAAATCATTTTCGTTGGATTTTTTTGATGTTTTTCGTCGGTAACCACCTTTTTCGGGCGTTCCACTTGCGTTCACCGTCCTCTTCCGTGCTCATTTCACCACGCTTGCCATACCAAATCCAATTATTGTTGATTTCCCTTCGGGGCAGAGTCCGGAAACTCATTATCAAGCCAAGTTTTTGTTCCACCGTATTTTTTCCCTTCAGAAAATAGTTATTTTATCAAAACACGAAATTTTCTTTTTTCCAATTTTTTTTTCACAATTAACAAAAAGTTGCCTTCACAAAAGACGCCTTCTATCTCACAAACTAATTGACTTACAGACGTGAAATTTTTGACACGAATCAATCTTGAAGGTTGGTACTATATAAAAATAATATGCATTTAATTACAAGCGGACGCCATCTATTGTGTCAGACCGCCGGGACTTATCAGCCAACCTTTTATGAGTAAACAAATGTATTGTGCCAGTGTTGCCCGTATAGGAATTTTCTTAGCCAAATTGGGCGGATAATTTTTTAGTGGATGGGCACATAGAATTCTTGAGTTGAGGGGACTTGGGGATTAAGTGGAGACTTGGGGATTAAGTGGAGAAAGTGGATAGAATCTTATGTGCAGGCTCGCATCTTTTATATGATACAAACATTATTTTTAATTATTACTTGAATTTCTTATAGCAGAGGCGCTATTTCATTATTTTTTCATAAAAACTTGTTCATAATAAATTTTATTTGGGATTTATGGGAACGAATAGCATAGCAATTTGGGGACCAAAAGCCAGAAAATATTACTGGCAACACTGATTGTAGTTTATACGAGAAATTAAACAGCACAAACCTATTTGGCCAATTGTCGGTAGTACTTCATGTAAAACATGATTGTTATGGTTAACAAAACCACACGGCGGATTAGTAACGTCATTATCCTAATGCATACTGGTATGCAATGGGTATGGCTCAAATGCTCCTGGTAGTAGTTTTTACATTATCAATTACCTCACCATTGGGTAATAATATGTCGATCGTTACCGCAACTTCAGTCTATCTTATTTTTTTCTAAATCGAACGCAATTATTTTGGCTACAATCTTGCAAGTCCAAAAATTTACCTAAAGAATAAATCTCTCATCTGTTTTTAATACAAACGCTAGTTTAACCTTACACTATTGTGGTATTGCCTTTAGCATGTATTTTTAAAAGCAAAAACTCGATTGTTTTAGAAACAGATTATTGTATTATCCATTGGATGAAACCTAAAGGAAACATTATGAAGCAATAGCGCTCAAATTGATCTTCAAACAAATTTAAAGCAGCAACTTGAACATTTTGGTTATTTGACCTCAAGCTCATTGTACTTACAATTTCAAGAAATTCATTACACACTATCTTACCACTTAACAACCAATTTTTGAGGGGAAAACACGTGGGGGTGATGATTTTTTTGTGGCTGTTTGATAGGTATTTGCTCGCCCGTAATGTACACACATCTTGCAATTAATTTCTATTTGTGAGATGAAAAAAATCTCGGCTTCTCGCCTGGCCAAGAGATCTCGTACACTGGTTAGAAAAATATGTTTTTTCATTTATTCCGATATAAACAAAAATGTTTGTTGCGGACACAATTTTTTAAAACAATATATTTAACTGCAAACACTGTAATAGGTTCCATAAACTAAACACTAAATGTTTGGACGCACACTAATGTTAATATGTTTAAATGATATATTATGTTTGGGGTAATGAATGTTCATAAAAAATGCATATGTGTGAATTTAAAGCATATATAAATTTACAAAATTTTTCGAGCAAAACATATATATGGTTTAACAATTTCTGCTTGAATAAGGATTGTATGTTGTTTCCCGGGGCGGGGCGCGGGCAGCGGGGCGACAACATTACTGATTTAAATAAGATTTGCACAAAACAAATGTCGTCTTCTCACTATGCGAGCTTACCTAGCGAGAGATATCAGCATCTGTTATTTCGAACAAGTCACTAGAACTGATATATGAATAAGCAAGAAATAGACTATTTCGAACTTCAAGCATAAAATGATTTTGAAATAGAAACAGATGTGGTTTTAGTACTTGAGAGAATAACATTAGGTAACAAGTGGTTAGAGATCTGTGAAAAAATTTTTAATAAATCAATGTTTTCGTGAAAGGATTTTGTTGTGGGGACTGAAATTTTATAACACATCTTCGAAGTTCTTAAATATTTAGTATAAGATGACTAATTGGCAAAAAAAATTGGTTCGCGGAGCAGGAATTGAATCCACGACCCTTTGCATGGCAAAGGCAGACATGCTAAACCATTCTGCTCCACGTGGCCAACAAAATGTATGCTTTCTTTTAAATAATGTTATGTTTGCATGGGCTCGTGGGCGCTGCAAAGTATGCCTATATAACATGTAACTTGTAGGACGAATAATTGGTCTACTTGGTGACTATAACTACTACATTAGCCCGAGTGGATGAGCGGTGCTGTTGAGCTTAACAAAACGTATGGGTCCTCGCTTTCGATTCTCCTGTCCCAGGCAGAAGGATAAAATTAAAAAAAAAAATATTATTAATTGAAGTAATTTCTTCAACATTATTTGTATTACAGAAAAAGGTTGCGCAAGAACCTAAAAAATTTCGTGCGAAGTGAAAATTATTTCTGAGGGAATGATCACAATCTCTTTGGGAAAATTCTTCAAAGCATATAATTTTTTGGGCTGCAAATCTTCCAAACATATAATATGTTTAGCATAAAAACAAACATATAATTATTTCGGGCAGTTAAATCCAATGGAATATATGTGCTTACCTGCAAAATATGTTTGGAAACATATGTTAAAGAGAAGCCGACTTTTTTTTGTGAGGGTGTATGATTTCACATTTTTTTCCATGATGTTTGTAAGGGAAAATAAACACTTGATACAATTACACGAAAGTGTTGTAATTGATGTTTAGTGCCTATTAATTCTTTAATGATGGGGGGAAAGAGGGGGGCAAAACTTTTTTTTTTATTCAGAAAAAAAATTGTTTGTTGTATTTTGTGTTTTCGGAGGAATCAGTTAATGGTTTGGCCAAATCCCTATTGGCAGAACCAAATAAATACTTTTTTGTTATTTTTCTCTGCCTATCGTATGCGTTACAATTAGAGTTGGCCTATTTGATATTCAATTTGCTACATTTGTATAATCACAAGATCATTAAACAAACAACAAATTTTTAAATATTTGCATTTAATGATTTGAAAGGAAACGGCATACATACATACGAATGAATGTCCATGGATACATGGCCAGCAAAATTGAAGACCCCAGTTTGACTGGTAAGTAAATATTTATATAGAAAACCAAGGAAAATATTTTGGGATATTCACTAGCGGAAAATTGAAATATCATACTGCTCCTAAATTCAAATTTGCACAGACCATGTCTTACTTTATAAGGTTTGCACATCCAATGAAATCTTGTTGGGAACTTATATAAGAATGCTGAAATTATACTTTTTTTAATGAACAAAAAATGTTGAGTTCTTTGGGAGAAATATACAATATTCATATAGAAAAATTAATCTTTTCTTATTGCTAAAGAGTAAATCGTCTTGCCGCACAACAGTGGCGCAATTGATAACTTAAAATGTATATTGGATTTGCCTATATACCCAATTACCTTTATGAAAATGTTTCAGCATCGTTTTATTTTTTTTCTAATCACGTTTTTCAGTCATTCATTATTTTTTCATGTTTGTTTATTTCTGTACGCCACGAATTTATATTTATTATTTAAAACCTGTGTGTTTATTTTTTCGTAGTAGTTTTTGTGTTATTGACTCACAAATCCCAACCAAGTACTCCAAAATGAAAAAAAAAAAACATAAACAATTACTAATAAGTCATATAGCAAATTGGTCTTTAGCGCAAATACTTGGCCGAAATTGTTAGATTTTTTCACTGTAGGAACAGAAGCTCCCTTGCAGTTTTGCATGCTTCTGGAATATATTTAAATAAATTGTTTCTAAAGGAAATTTCTTTTATTATAGTCTGTTATAAATGATTGTATGGTAGCTATTTAGGACATGTTGTTATTATTTGTTTTTTTTTTTTCGATTCTTCTTATTCGTATGGAACAGTGGTTTTCGAATTATAATCAGTCATATAAGCTAGCACAAAAGTCTTATTGTTGTTGTTTAATACGGCAAATTAAAATATGTTTACGTGGGGAATGTGAGAGTGAACGCGTGGCATTTTTCCCATACCGAGCATACATTTATTAAATTCTCTTAACACTACATAAAAATCACAAATTATGAAATTCCGGCATTGTGCAGTCCAGTCACAAAAATAGGCTGTTGAGTTAGTTGTTCGAAAGACTTTTGCGGCAAGTCTCAATGGATTGCAAGTAAATTGTTAAATGGCGATAGGGGAATACATTGAGCGAATGAATATTTAGATGTTGAAGATTTCAAGATAAACCGTATATCATGCTAAGAAATTTTCCATTATAAAAAGAAAATATTCATATGAACTTGTTTCAAAGTCCAAATATAGTGAAACTAGAAATGAGAAATTTTGGAATTATTGAAGAGTTATGAAGAGTTTTTTAATTTTAAAATGTGATTAATATAGCAAACGTCTTCATAATCAATTGCTCCAATTTTTAGAAGAGTCCGCGATTGAGAGGTTTTAATACTCATGAAAGCAATATGTTTAACTAAATTTACTATTGGCTGACTGATTAGCAATCAATCAGTATTCACCATGTACTTCACACATTGAAAATGTTTCAAAATTCCCTGAACCGTTCATTTTCATTCATTCAATTGTAATCCCTAATGGTTTTATTACTGCACGATTGCAAGAGAATTAAAGATCAAAAAGTGACAAGGAAAAGCTGGTTGGAGACGGTATTTATTGACGCCCAAGAGTTAAAAGGCCTCTGAAATATATTGACTGGGTGTGTGACATTGGCTAACAACCTTCTCTCGTATAACGGAATGTAGTTTAGGATTGTGGTTTGTATATTAGATCACCACTTTATTGCTTAACACGCGAATTTTGTTACAAGTATTTCTCAACTGACTTATTATATTACAGCACATACAGCAAGAATATTTCGCGTTGTTTTCTTATTAAAATATACGAATTAAACAGATTTTTAATAAAAGAGTAGTGCACTTTGGAGCAATTTTTTCAGAGTAATTTTTTAAAACAAATAATTATTCATTATAGCGTTCATCTCATCGGTAAGTTTCTCTACAGAATATACATCATTTCACCTAATATAATGAGAGGGCCATATTGTACTGCCAGTCTCGTTATCGTGTGGGGGGGTTCGACACATGTAATAACAAACCTGCCCACATAAATTCTCTAATAAGACACACTTTTCCAAAAGTATTGTCCTAATGTGGAATAAGATCGTATATTGGTTGTAGGAGATAGATTTCTACATTAATAACAAAATATATACACACTCCGTGAGCTTTCTATTAAGCATATCTCACCCCTAAACGTTTCGATTCAAAAATAATATGGTTTCTGGTTGTGGTTTTGTGTATTTTTATGAGCGATCGGATCTATATTGATCTGCCATTCGCCACAATATATGTTACTCCTCAGAGTTTAGTTTGTACACAGATTGCATTTAGTGATTATGACAATTTGGATATTGATTTGATGTATGTTGAGTTATTTAGCATTACATCGACAAACACCAAAATATTTCCAAATAACAATGTGATTGAAGTTGAAAATGTAAATAATTAAAAAACTTAAATGATACAATTAACTTTATCTTATATATTATTAACAAAAATGAAAGAGAGCATATTACTCACATTATATTTGCGAAATAAAAAATATATTTGAAAATTCTACACTACGTTTTGTTAACTACTCATGAGATTATTCATCATATTCTAATTGTATATCTATATATGTAAATAGTTCATATAAATACTGAAAATAAAAATTTACCCATATATAACGAACAGAGATCAAACGCATTTGAAATTCTATTCCGAAAATAATTAGTTTCTAAAAGTTGAATTTAGGAATAAAAGCCTAACTTCTTTAACCGCGCTATTATAACACATGTAAGAAAGCCACCGGCTTTAGTTAAACATTTTTCAATACCTAAAAGATACCTCTGTGGTCAATTTTTAAAATATCAGCGCGCCAGATAAACTATTGTTTGTCTCTCATTTTCTTAGTACGTGACTTATTCACTCGTTATAGCACACACTACACACAAAAACCCGTAAAAACTCGCATTTCACCCAGTAAAACTCCTTTAATTTAAAAACAATACACAAATCTTCTTAATATCAAATTTTTCCAACGAGAGTTACCAATCATAATCTTAATTGTAAAGTGTTTTTGAATTTTTACAGCATCGATACTAACTATATCACTCAGTGTTTGTGAGAGTGGAAGAAGAATGTATTTATTGAATTATCTTATGTTTAAAAACCTTTTTTTATTAGTTTTTTCAATTTTAAACAGTGTGGTAGCGTATTTATGTTGAGTATGTATAACATGAGCTAGCACTGAGCTAATATGAGTAAGATCCTTGTCTGTTGTGTTATAGTAACACACAATAGGTCTTATAAGTGTATTTTAAGAAGAAATTGTTCAAAAATTTTGGCAGCGATAATAATGTAATAAATTGTTTGAAGGTCTATATATACCTATGACCTCATATTTTATTTCATTGTAGGTTTTATTTATCTCATATTATTCCATTCATAGCTATTTGATACACCTCGTGTTTTTCAGCGCACTATGGCTAATTAGCGTGCCGGGTTATGAAGATGACAAAGGTAGATAATAAATTAGAAGGATACTTCGTAAAACACTGAACTTAATATAATATATCACCTCAAATGCTCTGAGACTATACCTCAATGCTCGAGAAGAAAACTTAAAAAATCTTAAGGTGAAGCACAACGTTTTAGAATACGCTATATGAAAATTTACTCATTTATATTGATCTGTACAATTTAAAAATTAAAGCTTGTAATTTTTTTTAATATTACAAATCATGTTTTTAATTTCCTATTTAATTCTGTAGATTGATTGGTATCATCTTCTATTGTGAGAGTTAAATTTGCGAAGATGAAGCAGAGAGTGAGATGGAATTAATATTAATTTATTATATATACTTGTGAGTAGGTGGCATCAGAAAAAAAAAATGCTATTTGTAAGTGTTAAAGACACCTATATAATTGTTATAAATTTTAAGTAATTGCTTTTATATATATTTTATTTTTTTCTTTTGTGACACAAATATTTCGTCCCACCACTGTTGTGCAATATTGCTTTTGAGAGTTGCGAGCCATTCTTGGAATGATCTGCCAACTGCTCTATCTGCTATCTTGATATCTTACGGGAGGCGAAATTAATTGCAACTCTTTTAATCCTTGTCGATACTGTTACACGCCGACCACAGCAGATGCATTAGGGAACCATATATAAGAGAATAAAGGAACGAGCTTGTGTACGAGAGTTTTCGTGAAGTGAAGGTTGTTTCATGTCCAAAGATAGCGGTCCACCAACATTCACCACATCACCCTTTGGTGTTCGAAACTATGGTGATGAGGGCTCGCAAACAGTGGTAATAGTTCGCATATTCTTCACCGATGCCACACGCACACACATGAAATGTGTCTACGCTAAAGTTGAAATTCATTTCATTGGCCAAAAGTGCTGAAATGTCCCAAAAATATTTACAAAACAAAGAGGTTGACATTTGGCGTGTGTCTTTGCGTCAGTCAGGTTGTAATGCTATGAAAAATCCTTGATTATGGGAAACGACCTTTGGGATACGATGTGAAAGAGTTGTATCTGTGGAAAGCAATATTCTTCCCGGTTAAAATAGATTCAAACATTCGATCATAGTGGGAAGAAATGACAAATTTAGATTTTTAATTAATTCTATAAAAGTGAGGCTAAGGACTAGTTTGAACTGCATTTGATTTGAAAGAATAAAAGAAAATTGCAAGGATGCTAAATATAACACTCTCCTAGTTTAACTTGGCCAACAGTTTTCGGTAATTCAATATTTGCTCATTTATCATTAATGTTTTATGCTAGATGAGTGG
>PGFW01019872.1:0-11445 GCA_003123925.1 Haematobia irritans
CGCATTTGAACTAGATTTTTATACAAAAAAAAAAACACATAGCAAAATGTTCAAATATGTAAGTGTTGATTTTGGACCGTAAATTAATTTATTTAAAATAGTGTTACAGAAAACAACAATAATTAAAAGTTAATTTGGGGTCAATATGAAAGCTTATTAAGTGCTATCCAATTATAAATAATGTAGTTTTTGAAAATACATGTGACAATACTCGTTTACAACGATCTGATAAAGCTATAAAAAACATCGATTGACTATAACAAATCCAAGTAAATGCAGACATAAGCTGTTCAAATCAAAAACACAGTTATTAAGAAGAAAGTTTTAAATATTTCTTTTTTTTTTTCAAAACTATAATAACAATTAATTGTGCTGAATGATTTATGTTATGTTTGTGTCTTAAGTCTTTTTTGTGGTATTAAAAATTTACGTTTGTGTCTTAAGTCTTTCAACTTTGGGTAAAAGATTTCTAATGGAGTTCCTTTATGTTCTAACCTGCAAATATACGCTATCTTTACGTTTTTGATCACTTTAAAGCTTCAAGGAATATAGCAATGTCCATCTGTCTTGACGACTTTTGACGCATATTACTTTTTTGTTGACAAGTAGTTTGTAAAGTTTACAAACATTGACTCTATTTAGAATTAGCCATCTTACCATACAATGGGTGATGAATTCTGTTTTAGTTTTGGCAGAAATCTTCGGACCAGATAGAATTACTATAATGAACTACAATCAATGACCGGAAGAATTATGTAAACTGTGGATATCGGCGGCATACAAAGGCTGTAAAAACTTACTGGGAGCACAAATTTAAAATACGGAATTTTTTAAAATTTATTCCAAAAATAATTGTAACAAACTGATCAATCCAAGTACTGCTCATCACTAGCCACTATATTTTCCCATCTCAATCCGAGAAGCCCACCCAGTTCGACTTCCTCATAAAAAGCAGTCAGCTCATGCATCATGGACACGATTGCGACTGTTGGTCGAATTCTACCAATAATGGTAGATTTTTGACAGTTTGGATAATTGATACAATTCTTGATGTTTTCTATAAAATAAAATTTTGACAAAATTTTCTATAGAAATAAATTTTTGACAAACTTTTCTATAGAAATAAAATTTTGACAAAATTTCCTATAGACATAAAATGTTGACAAAATTTCCTTTAGAAATAAAATTTTTACAAAATGTTCTATAGAAATAAACTTTTGACAAAATTTTCTATAGAAATAAAATTTTGACAAAATTTTCTATAGGTATACAATTTTGACATGATTTTCTATAGAAATAACATTTTGACAAAATTTCCTATTGTAATAAAATTTTGTCAAAATTTTGTATAAAATAAAATTTTGACAAAATTTTCTATAGATATAAAATTTTGACAAAATTTTCTATAGAAATAAAATTTTGACAAAATTTTCTATAGAAATAAAATTTTTACAATATTTTCTATAGATATACAATTTTAACATGATTTTCTATAGAAATAAAATTTTGATAAATTTGTCTATAGGTATAGAATTTTGACATGATTTTCTATAGAAATAAAATTTTGACAAAATTTCCTACAGTAATAAAATTTTGACAAAATTTCCTATAGTAATAAAATTTTGACAAAATTTTCTATAGATATAAATTTTGACAAAATTTTTTATAGAAATAAAATTTTGACAAATTTTTCTATAGATATAAAATTTTGACAAATTTTTCTATAGAATTATGACAAAATTTTCTATAGAAATAAAGTTTCGACAAAATTTTCTATATAAATATAATTTTGACAAAATTTTCTATAGAAATAAAATTTAGACAAAATTTTCTATAGTAATAAAATTTGACAAAATTTTCTATAGAAATAAAATTTAGACAAAATTTTCTATAGAAATAAATTTAGACAAAATTTTCTATAGAAATAAAATTTTGGCAATATTTTCTATAGAAATAAAATTTTTGGCAAAGTTTTCTATAGAAATAAAATTTTGACAAATTTTCTATAGAAATAAAATTTTGACAAAATTTTCTATAGAAGTAAAATTTTGAACAAATTTTCTATAGAAATAAAATTTTGACAAATTTTCTATAGAAATGTTGACAAAATTTTCTATAGAAATAAAATTTTGACAATATTTTGACAAAATTTTCTATAGAAATAAAATTTTGGCAATTTTCCCTATAGAAATAAAATTTTGACAAAATTTTCTATAGTAATATTTGCAAAATAAGATTATTTGTATGGTAGTTTTTTAAAAAGTGCTCCAAATTTTAGTAGATTATTTATGGCTCGAGTGGCAACCGTGATCATGGATTGGAACACGTGGTAATCAGAAGGACCAATGTTTGGACTTTATGGCGGGTGGGGTCGTGCTTTCCGTTTGGATATGACATGAATATGGATGAAAGTACAAATGATAAGAATTGTGTAATCCACATAGAAAGTCTCTCATCTAATGAAGGTACATAGGCATAAAACTGTATCGGAGAACTGCATATCAGATGAATTAGCAAAATTAGGAGGAATGGCACGATTCCAGGGAAATACAAACCTTCCAGTACATACTGTATGAGAAGGCTATTCTCTTTTCGCAGGTATATCAATAAATCTATTCACGTACAAATGTCAGTTTAAAAATTTTAGTTATAACAATTACTTCAAAGTAAAAATATACTTAATCCCAAAAAAAAACTTTAAACCAAAGATTCTAAATCCTCAAACTAAGTTTTAGCCTATATTTGAAGCGTTTTTATCTTAAATCTTAATATTGAATATTTCATTGAATTTAAGGACGACTTTTTAAATAAAAAATGGGTTTCTTTACTTTTAGGAAATTTTGCTTTAGGTCAAAGACATTGGTCTTTAACGGATGGACACACATTTTGCAATTGTCCTAAGTTTAATGAAAAAAACTTTTGAAGCAAAGATTATAACTATTATTTTAATTAAAATGTCATTATTTTAAAGAAATTTGACCTTCATATTGGGTTAATTTGCGCTTCCTTAAATTTAGGTTGGGTAATCTTTAATATCACGTAAATATTTTTTTTTTTTCACTACATCTAAACTTAGGGCGGACATATATGTTGTGTTGAACAGTCTAAAAGAATTAACTATGTAAAATATTTGTACATGCAATCTATGGCAGAAGCTTAAATAGTTTCATGTCATGGCTAAGTGAGCCTGAAACTTAATCGGGCTGACACTTTAACCTAAACAATTGATCCATTATGATTCATGGAGAATTCCATTCAGAAAATCATTTATGAAGTTAACATTTAATGGGGTCTACGGTCTATTCATACCTTTTGGTCCATCACAAGTTTTCATACTGAATTTTCTCTTGTTTTAAATACGATACAAACCTTCCAAAATTAATAAAGCTTAGGTTAGGTTAGGTTATGTGGCAGCCCGATATATCAGGCTCACTTAGACTATTCCGTCCATTGTGATACCACAGTGGTGAACTAATAAAACACTATCCTTATATTATTAATACCCTTATTTACAGCTGATTGTTTTCGCCTGCTTCGCCGCTCTGGCTTTCGCTGCCCCTGCTAAGGAAGATAAAGAAGTTGTTGAAATTATTAAATCGGAAATCACCAAACACGAAGATGGCTCCTATCAAGTAGCAGTTGAAACTGGAGATGGTACTCACCGCGAAGAGGAAGCCTCTGTTGTGGATGAAGGAACTGAAAATGAAGCACTAGAAATCAAAGGATCTTACAAATACATCAATGATGATGGTGATGAAGTTGAAGTCTTCTATACCGCTGGTGTCAATGGTTTCGTTCCCTACGGTAGTGTGATTAACCCAGAAATCACTGCTGTCGCAAAGGCTGCCAAGGATTTGCCTAAGGATGAAGCTGACTACAAAAAGAGAAACAAGAATGCCGAATAAATTTTTGAATTCTGAGACAGAATGAAAAGAACGATTTGATGAAGCATCATAATCTCAGGGATGAAAAAACCCAAGCATAAAATTTTTCGCTCAAAACTCATGATGTTTCGATTTGTACATATCCATTTTGTTTAAGCCTATACTGATAAGTGTTTCATTTAATATTAGTTTTAATAGTAATTGAACATGTATGTATGTGTATGTTCCAGCCGTTGTAATAAATACCATTCGAATAACATTATGGGCATGTTTTTGTGAATGTAATTGGGACAAACTTAAAAGATTCTAGAATAGAATATGATGAATATCTACTAAGGAGAAATATTATTACAAATACTATATCAAAACAAGTAAATACGACAGGCCGAATTTTAAGTACCCTACACCATGGATTGCGTACAAAGTTCTAGTAAAGACTGTCATCTACAATCGAATTTGTTACTTCATGAGGCTTGCGAAGTTAAATGTTGGTGGATCGGTTTATATCGGAGCAATATATAATTATGGAGGGGTATGGACCAATTTTTACATTATTAGGGGACATATATCAACATCACGTACCTAATGTTAACCGGATTGGATGAAATTTGCTCTTCGAAGAGGCTCCGTAGGTCACATTTAGACCGATTTTTGCATGGTTATTAGAGTGGATATACCAACATTGCGTACACTGAAAAAAATATTGTCGTGAGGTCAAAGATTTCATGTCTTTAAAATACGAATACAAATTTTGCTTACCATAGAAGACGCATTTCTCTAATATAAAGTTATTTTCCTTGTCCAAAAGTCGATAAACTTTTTAATAGAGTCGTATTGTCCTCATAATTAAGTGATTTGACTTAAAAATTGGTATCTTAACATGAAAGAAAAAATTGTTGGGCTAAGGTCAACTTGACTTTAATAATTCAGAAAAATTCTTTAAATTTAATTAAATTGTCTTTAAATTTGTTGTCTTTTTGCATCTTGACTACAAAGCAAAAAAATCGTTCAAATATAGGACATGTTTTTCAGAACTTTATTTTAAAGAAGTTTTTTACTTCAAACATAGCATAATTTCTACTGAAGTCGAGTCCTAATTTGGAAGATAAAGTTGGAAGATAATTTGGAAAACAGTGAACCCACCAAGAAATTTAATTTTAGAAAAATTAGATAATTTTAAATAAACTCTATTAAAAACCCTGACGACACGCCGATTTCATAAAAATAAGTAAATAATTTTCAACAAATTATAATTTATAAGCCAAAATTGTTATTTCATGTCCAAATGCATTATATCTAATTTTACAATTATTAATCGAGCTTTATGGACAGATTTCGATTAAGGAACATGATTAATTGAGTCATTGAAAAGAAAACGCCAGATACAAATCTATACAGCCTGGACTGTACATGTTTCGAATCGGGCGAATGAATCTTTCCACTGCCTTTAGTATAAATCTGGCTGGGAGAGATAACTAAATTTTGGGCTCTTTATGCTAACTCCTTATGGAGAAAACATTTGGGAAATTTCCTCTTACAAATTCAATCATCTTTTCTCCCACTCTACATCATCTTCTCATATAACTACAAATATAAATAAAATAAAAATAAGATTAAGAGACTTGTAGTTATATGAAAAGATGATGTACAGTGGGAGAAAAGATGATGACATATATGGGAGCTATATATATTCTTAGTGCAAAATTTCAACGAAATTGGGGTAAAACTCTGGCTTCTGGGACCGTATTAGTCCATATCGGGCGAACGACATATATGGGAGCTATATCTAAATCTGAACCGATTTCAATAATATTTGGCACACTTAACTACACTACTAATTATACTCCTAGTGCAAAATTTCAACCAAATTGGGGTAAAACTCTGGGGCCATATAAGACCATATCGGGCGTAAGATATATATGGGAGCTATATCTAAATCTGAACCGATGTCTTTCAAAATCAATAGGGTTCTATTCTGAGCCAAACCATACTTGTGCCAAATTTGAAGTCGATTTGACTAAAACCTGCGACCTAGACTTTGATTACAAAAATGTGTTCACGGACAGACGGACGTGGCTATATCGACTCGGGAGCCCACCCTGAGCAATTTTGCCAAAGAAACCATGTGTCTATCTCGTCTCCTTCTGGGTGTTGCAAACTTATACACTAACTTATGTTCCACAGTGTGGCGCAGGGTATAAAAAACAAACCAAAGATGCGAAATCCTCGAAATAAGAATAACCCCATATTTGAAGTTTTTTATCTTTAATAAAAAATATGTCTCAGTTAATTTAAACAATAATTTATTGAAAATATTTAACTGGCAGAGGCACTCAAATTTCAATGATTCGTGTCCTAAATTTAAAGGAAAAATTCTTTTAATTAAAAGTTTTTCATTTTTAAAGAAATCTATCCTTAATATTGTTTAAATGCGTATCCTAAAATTTTGGTTGCACATTTATCGAGGTAATAACATTCCAAAGAGAAAATTTATCATACGAAATTTTTCTAAAGAAACAAATGTATAGCACGCTAAAAGTTCTTTCTAAATTCTCTAAATCTAAATCTGTAATTTTTTTAAACTTAAAAATTACAAAAAAATGTTTTTTTTTAAATCTTATAACTCGAAATTTTTTCCTTTTATTAAACTTCCTATACTATCTAATTTAATACAAATCAATAAGCTTAGCCATTAAATGTTTTATTTAATTCACCAAACCCAAGAAAAGAGTATTAACCTTTGAGAATGATCCAAGGAGGCATTCATAAGATAAATATTGGATTAAATAGACCTCAACTTCACAAATACATAAACAATATAAACAGTTTTTAACAAAAATTCATTCACACCTTTTGTCATAGTCAAATGTCAATATTACACCTGCATAAATTAAGACCACTAACACCAACACAGTTTAGCCTCATTTGAATTTCAAATATTATGTTGATGCTCGTTGGTATTTTTATTCAGTTAACAAAAATTGCCTAAAAACATATGAAGTCATTCAATGCTAAAATGATGTAAGTTTAAAAAAAAAAAGATCTTTTAAATATGAACCCAGCTCAAAAGAGCCTCCAAAAAATAGTTTGGATCTGTGACTTGTGATCCGGACTTAGCGCAAATTTTGATCATCTCCAATGAATAGGAACAGAAGTACTGCGTTTTCGAATTTTTTGAATTGCTTTATGTCTACTTAAATAATGAAATTTAATAAAATCTTATACAACAATGGTCAACAATTTCTCCTCTTATTATTATGATTTTAAATTCTATTTTTTTTTTACACTTCTCAACGCTTAAGAAAACAAATTGGGAGACCGGTCAAATTTTAAAATTGATTTAGATTTATTCCAATGGTAGCCACCTTTGTCATGTATCTTGCCTTCAAATAGCCAACAAAGCCATCGTACGCGGTAGCATTTTGGCCCCTTCTCGGATAGGCGCCGTCTTGAGATGATCGACTCTAAGGCCAACGTTATTCTCGTAAATTCCCAACAGAGATCCGGAGATTTTGGTGACCATTAAGAGGAAGGAATAAACCAACGATCCTCATTTCTAAGCCTGTTTTGGTTGACGCATGTTGAGTGTGATGGTTCTGAGTTCTGTTAGTCTGTGGCCGAAATATTAACATGTTTGAGGTGATCATATACCATCTCTGGGTGTACCATAACCCTGCAAAAAAATTTGGAAGTTATTCTAAAAACTCTTCCAAAGATGTTCTTCATTTTAACTACACAGGAAGTTGTTTTTATTCACGTTTTATACCCTCCACCATAGGATGGAGGGTATATTAACTATGCCATTCCGTTTGTAGCACATCGAAATATTGCTCTAAGACCCCATAAAGTATATATATTCTGGGTCGTGGTGAAATTCTGAGTCGATCGATGTCCGACCGTCCGTCCGTCTGTTGAAATCACGCTAACTTCCGAACGAAACAAGCTATCGTCTTGAAACTTGGCACAAGTAGTTGTTATTGATGTAGGTCGGATGGTATTGCAAATGGGCCATATCGGTCCACTTTTACGTATAGCCCCCATATAAACAGACCCTCAGATTTGGCTTGCAGAGCCTCAAAGAGAAGCAAATTTCATCCGATCTTGCTGAAATTTGGTACATGGTGTTGTTATATGGTCTCTAACAACCATGTAAAATTGGTCTACATAGGTCCATAATTATATATAGCCCTCATATAAACCGATCACCAGATTTGGCTTGTGGAGCCTCTAAGAGAAGCATATTTCATCCGATCCGGCTGAAATTCGGTACATGGTGTTGGTATATGGTCTGTAACAACCATGTAAAAATTGGTCACAATCGGTCCATAATTATATATAGCCCCCATATAAACCGATCCCCATATTTGACGTGCGGAGCCTCTAAAAGAAGCAAATTTCATCCGATCCGGCTGAAATTTGGTACATGATGTTGATATATGGTCTCTAATAACCATGCAAAAATTGGTCCACATCGGTTCATAATTATATATAGCCCTCATATAAACCGATCACCAGATTTGGCTTACGGAGCCTCAAAGAGAAACAAATTTCATCCGATCTTGCTGAAATTTGGTACATGGTGTTGGTATATGGTCTCTAACAACCATGTAAAAATTGGTCCACATCGGTCCATAACTATATATAGCCCCCATATAAAAGGATCCCCAGATTTGGCTTGCGGAGCCTCAAAAAGAAGCAAATGTCATCCGATCCGGCTGAAATTTGGTACATGATGTTGGTATATGGTCTCTAATAACCATGCAAAAATTGGTCCACATCGGTTCATAATTATATATAGCCCTCATATAAACCGATCACCAGATTTGGCTTACGGAGCCTCAACGAGAAACAAATTTCATCCGATCCGGCTGAAATTTGATACATGGTTTTGGTATATGGTCTCTAACAACTATGCAAAAATTGGTCCACATCGGTTCATAATTATATGTAGCCCTCATATAAACCGATCCCCATATTTGGTTTGCGGAGCCTCTAAGAGAAGCAAATTTCTCGGATCCGATTGAAATTTGGAACATGATGTTAGTATATGGCCGCTCTATAGTTATATATAGCCGATCTCCAATCACACAAAAATTGGTTTATATTGGTTCATAATCATGGTTGCCACTCGGGCCAAAAATAATCTACCAAAATTTTATTTCTATAGAAAATTTTTTTTAAATTTTATTTCTATAGAAAATTTTGTTAAAATTTCTTTTCTATAGAAAATTTTGTCAAAACTTTATTTTTTTTTGGAAAATTTTGTCAACATTTTATTTCTATAGAAAATTTTGTCAAAATTTTATTTCTATAGAAAATTTTGTCAAAATTTTATTTCTATAGAAAATTTTGTCAAACTGAATTATATACGTTTTTAATCGGTCTTTTTTTATTTAATAGATACCACGTATGGACTTACTTACAATTTAGAAGACATTGTTAGGAGGTTTCAAGATACCTTGCCATCGGCAAACGTTACCGCAACTAGTAATTCAATTGTGGATGGCAGTGTTTAGAAGAAGTTTCTACGCAATCCATGGTGAAGGGTACATAAGTTTCGGCCTGGCCGAACTTACGGCCGTATATACTTGTTTATTTCTCATCCAAAACACTGAATTCGGATCACACCTTAAGAAGTGATGCAAACTCACTGCAAGAGTGCTGAAATGGTGGACATCCGTCCTATGACAAGCCCATGTTAAATTCATCGCTTCTGCGCCAATTTTGCACCTCTTCGGGATCCAAAAAGAACATTTTCACTACTTTTTCGGCGACGCTTTTTTTTTGCTGAGAATGAATTTGGTGTGGTTTGACATCGGATGAAACCAAATTCGGTAACTGACCAATTTCGTGCAAGCGAAGAAACTTCTTGCCTCTTTCCAGTGTAACTTTCTTGAATTTTTAGGAACTTCAATGGCTTTAGTCCAAACTCATTTGTCGATATGTGTCGTATCCGTTCTCGGGAGCGAGGTTTCTCAGATAACTTTTCTACCACTATGGCGTGGTTTTCGATAAAATCTGGACTTCACTTTTCGGACCGTTTTTTTCTAGTGCGTTTTGGACATAATGCGGCACTGCCAGTGTCACAGTAACAATGATATTAGAAATAAAAGTTTATTAACATTTAAATGCTGGTGGGCTCCAACGATAGTTTAATATAAAGCAATCACTCTAATATGTTTGAGTTACATAGCGAATAGCTTTATTTCTGAATTCATTATATCAAAATGCTTTTGTTAGCTTGTAAACAATAAAATAAACTGTCATTGGAATATATATGCATGCTGTCATATGAGCTGTTTAGAAACAAGAGCAACCTGAAGTTAGTTGCAATACGTTACAGTCACCATTTTTTACTATGAAACTTTAAATTTTTTGTATGAAAACTTTGAAAATTTTCGAAAAAATAAAAAAAAACTACCAAAATAAAAACATTTTCGATACACGTTTACAAACATTTTTTCTTTGCGTGTAAAAATGTTAATATTGATCTCGTGGATTACTAACTGGCAAATGGGCTTAACAGATTTTAATGAAATTTTTTGTGTCTATTATTTGCGTTGGACCTGCCTCGAGAAATAATGGGACTATGACAAATTCCATATTAACAAAGGGAGAATATTCACAATTATTGCCTTCATCAAATGCTAGCAGTCAATTCCCCAAAATCCCTTAATCTTCTTTCTCCAAAAGCTCGAATATTATGTAACATTTTGATAAATAGGGAAAATAGGCTCATTAAAGAAATTTTAGACAAATTAAATACCCTTTTGTTATAAAGTATTTTCTTAAAGAGCCAATAAATCCGAATTTGTGACAAGTGTTGCAACAATTTTATCTAATGATTCTTAATTACTTCAATAGAAAATTTTTTAGCATTAAAAGAAAATTTGGTTTGTCTAAAATTTCTGTTCCTCAGAAAAGAAAAATCTTCTTTCAGTGTAGTTAATCATGCAAATATTTCTAATTGTCCACTAAATTAATTGTGATTATGATGAATAATTCATTGTGCTTCATATTCTTCATTAACTGTGTATTTATATAGACGCGATACTATTAGCGAGCACAAGTATTTTGCGCAACCTTTAAAGTAAAACCTTTTGCAATTAAAGAAACTCGCTTGAGTTACTAATATAAATTCATTTATTTTATATGGTGTTGTTTTAGTGGCATTCGTTTTAATAATTAAGATATAAAAAACAATTAATGATAGTCACAAGTTGCAGACTTCATTATACTCTAATTTTGCGAGTCTTTACAATTGAGTTAATATTATTGGTTGAACAGAAAAAAAGTCTATTGTAAAACTGATACATAAATTAACTGATAGTTATTGCCAAAAAAAATTTTTTCTCAGTCCAATAAATTTTCCTTATTCCAAGTTAGTCTCAAAAATCTTATGAAATGGTAACTAAAAGAAGAAATTTTTCCAAAAGTTATCAAAAATACTAAGAATGAAATACAGGGTAATTAATATAGTAATGACCAGAGATGGTCGGTATCAAACTTGTTTGCGACTGTGGCAAAGTTGTAAACGTCGTAAACTTCACATACGCGTCGT
>PGFW01019873.1:25354-38220 GCA_003123925.1 Haematobia irritans
CCTTTGATGAATCCAAACAACATTTCAATAGAAAAAGTTGTTGTCAACATTTATTCTAAGAAAATTTTTGTCAATATTTTAATTCTGTACGAAAATTTTGTCAAGAATTTTTATTTCTATAGAATTTTGTCAAAATTTTATTTCTAAGAAAATTTACATTTTTCTCTTAAATCTTGTCAGAATTTTATTTCCTAGTAGAAAATGTTGTTCAACTTTAACGTCTGATAAAATTTTGTCTAAAGTTTTATTTCTATAGAATATTTTGTCCAAAAATTTTTTTTCTTGGTTGGTTGGGACTTCGAAGTCCATATTTGTATGTTTTGTATCTAGCTTTAAAACCATTGTGGTTGACTAAAACTAAAAAGAGTAGGCTTAACAAGACAAAGAGGAAAAAAACATGTGTTGTCTTATTTATTTGGCAAAGCCGCTATATGACTGGCAAGATGGTTGGATGGACGTAGCGTTTCGGAATTACAAATAAATTTGTTTCGAAACTGCCACTCAACATCGAGTGATTTGTAAATGTGGCAAAGAGAAAAGCAGAGGACATGTTTGTTGAATTTAATTTCGGCATAAGCGGTATCATAAACCTTTTTTTCCGAGTGGTTCAACGTGTGGTTCTTATGGGTTTATAGAACTGGCCTGAAGTGTTATGTCTGATATTGTGTGGTAGTTTTGCCTTCGCAAGTAGAGGAGCTGTGAAGAAGAATGTGTAATGCGGAAACATGGCGTCCATCGCAAGCCATGCTGCAGTCTAATAGGCCCTTTGCCCGCAAATAATTTGACAAACATTGTTTTCCTGCTGTAAAGGTTAAGCTGCTCTTGTAGTTTAGTCCAACACAATGGTTTTAAAGCCTGAGATTAGAAGACAAAAAAAATCGTTTCTAATAGAAAATTTTATTTCTGATAAAAAAAATAGAAAATGTTGTTAAAATTTTAGTTCTATAGACAAATTTTGTTAAAATTTTCATTCCTGTAGAACGATTTTGTGCAAAAGTTTTATTTGCTATAGAAAAATTTTTTCGCAAAATTTAATTTCTACGGAGAATTTTTTAGATGAATTTTATTTCTATTAGAAAATGTTTGTCAAGAATTTTTTATTCTTGTAAAATTTTTTTCAGCAATTTGTGTTTTCTATAAGAAAATTTAGTCAACACTTTTATTTCTAAATAAAAAGTTTTGTAACAATTTTATTTCTACAGAAAAGTTTGTGTGTAACTTGTAATTTCTATAGAAAAGTTTTGATCAATAATTTTAATGTCCTATAGAAAATGTTTGATTCCATTATATTTTTTCGCAAAATTCTTATTTCTTTCTATAGTTTTTTTTCAAAAAATTTTAGTTCTGCTATAGAATATTTTGTCAAAAAATTTGATATGTTTCTGTAGAAAGTTTTTGTCAAAATTAGTGATTATCTATATGAAATTGTTTGTAAAATTTTATTTTTAAAGAAATCTTTGTCAAAATTTTATTTCGGAATAAAAAAATATTCTAATGATTTTTATTTCTATAGAAAATTCTTCGTCGAAATGTTATTCCCTATAGAAAATTTTGGTTCAAAGATTTGGATTTCAATAGAACATTTTTTTCAATATTTTTATTTCTAATTAGAAAATTTAGGTCAAAATTTTATTTCTGCTCGAAAATTTTTGTCTAAATTTATTTGCTAACAGTAACAATTTTGTCAAAAAGTTTTAGTTTGCCTGAATGAAGTTGTTATGCAAGTACTTCTAAGTTAGGGTTATTGCATCATCTTAGCGCAAAAGTCAAACAGTGAAAAAAGGTCTATCACTTGTGCAAAATTCTATCAAACTGTGGCAAACCGTGGGTCACCACTCAGCTGTTTTGCTACTTTGGGTAATTTTTGTGTTTGAGACCAAACTCTAAAGTAAGACTAACATATCAAGCATTGAGGATAGCGAGAGTAAGAGAATTTGCGAGTCATTATTTAGCTAAATGCTATTAGGTTGTTCTGCAATTTTTCTGGTTAGAAGTACATCTTAACAAGCATAAAGTGTAGTTTCTGGCTACCTGCTAATAACACCAAAAAAAGTTCTGAGATCAATCAAAAAATTTATTTGATCGGCAATTACATTTTTAATTGAGAATGATCTTCAATCGACAGGAAATGATAGAAATACAATAAAAAATTAAGTGACAGTCCAATAATAAAATTATTGATCGCGATTACACAAATTAAGTTGACACTAATAATTTATTGATTGGATTTTTGTTTAATTAAAACAATGCTTGATTATTGAATCATTAAATGATTTTAAATTGAGATGTATCTCTTTAGAAACTCAATTAAGGTTTAATTTGGAAAGAATTTACGTTGAATTTATTTTTTGCTGATGTCTAGCTAATTAAAATCAAGGAATTATGCACGAGAAAACTGATCACGCAAAAAATATGTCTAGGAGTTGAAAAGCTTGATTGAAATTAAAAACAGTTCATAAACTTCAATTATTTGACTATAATAATTAGTGTTAAATGACAAGTTAAAAAAAGTGAAAGTTCAGTAAGAAAATTCAAAGAAAAGTACATTTATTTATTAAGACATTAGAATATTCCAAACTAACACGATTTGAAATAAGATAAAAAAGAATTCCACTCAAGAATAATGTCCCGTGTCAGATAAATTGTAATTAAGCGCCAAGCGTGTACCGAATGGTATTGTCCAGTATTGTTGTTCGGCACTTTTGCGCCAAATTATAGATGTTGTTCGTCCCCAAGAAAAATCCATTAACATTTTAGATTCCTCAACATAAAATCCCCGAAACATTTTTGAAAGGTTTTTTTATACCCTCCGACCATAGGATGGGGGTACATTAACTTTGTCCATTCGTTTGTAACACATCGAAATATACTGCTCTAAAGACCCCATAAAGTATATATATTCTGGGTCGTGGTGAAATTCTGAAGTCGATCTAAGCATTGTCGTCGAATCCGGTCTGTTGAAATCACGCTAACTTCCGAAGCGTAGAGGCTTGGAGTATTGTATGGATAGGTCGGGAAGTGTATGTGCAAATGGCCATATCGGTCCCCTTTTACGTATAGCCGCCATATAAACGGACACCTCAGGCTTCGCGGAGCCTCTAAGGAAAAACATACTTCATACCGATCCGGTCTGAAATTTGGTAACATTGTGTTGGTATAGCGGTCTGCTAACAACCATGAGAAAATTGGTCCAATTGCGGTCATAATTAATATAACGCCCCCATATAATACCGTTCCCGAGCAGATTTTGACCTTCGGAGCCTCAAAGGATCACAAAAATTATGACCGATCCGGTGAAATTGGACACCTTGGTTGTAGTAGTATATGGTCTCTAACAATCCATGCAAAAATGGTCGCATAATTATCACTCACTCACGCACACACATAGACACATAACAGATCCCAGATTTGCGGAGGCTCTACAAGAAAAATACTTCATCCGATCTGGCTGATAATTTGGTAGCATGGTCGTTGGTATATGGTCTTTAACAACCGTGCTAAAATTGGTCTACATCGGTCCAATAATCTATATATAGCCCCCATATAAACCCGATCCCCAGATTTGGCTTGCGGAGCCCAAAGATAACAAACATGTTCAAAATCCGATCAGGCCTGAAATTTGGTAGCACTGATGTGTGGTATAGTGGTCTCTAACAAGCCATGCAACAAATTGGTCCACCCATCTCGGTTCATCATTATGTATAGCCCGCGGTTGACAACTTTGAACATGGTGTTCGTATAACTGTATCCTAAAACCGGTGCCAGAATTGGTCCATATCGGTCCAATAATTATTGTAGCCCCCATATAAAAACGGTCTCCATATTTTGAGCCTCCGGAACCTCTTGGAGGAGCAACAGTTCATCGATCCAGTTCAAATTTGAATATGGGTGTTAGTAATATGGCGCTAACAACATACCACAAGTTGGTCCATACTCGGTCTATAGTTATATATAGCCGATCTCAATCACACAAAAAATTTTTTTTTGTCCATATCGGTTCATAATCATGGTTGCCACTCGAAGCAAAAAATAATGCTACCGCAAAAGTTTGTATTTCCTATAGAAAGCTTTTGTCAAATATTATTTCCATAGAAAATTTTGTCAAATTATTCTGAATTTGTATATTGATTTCTATAGAAAATTTTGTCAAAATTTTTTCCTATAGAAATATTTTGTCAAAATTTTATTTCTATAGAAAGTTTTGTCAAATTTTTATTCTATAGAAAATTTGTTAAAATTTTATTCTATAGAAAATTTTGTTAAAATTTTTCTTTCTATAGCAAAATTTTGTCAAATTTTATTTCTATAGAAAATTTTGTCCAAAATTTGTAATTTTACCTATAAACAATTTTGTCAAAATTTTAATTTCTACTAAAAAAAATTTTGGTCAAAAATTTTATTTCTATAAAAATATTTTGTCAAAATTTTATTTCTATAGAAAAATTTATTTCTATAGAAAATTTTGTCAAATTCTATGATTTCTATAAGAAAATTTTGTCAAAATTTTATTTCTCACTAAAAATTTTGTCAAATTTTTTCTATAGAAAATTTTGTTCAAAATTTTATTTCTATAGAAAATTTTGTTAAAATTTTTATTTGCTATAAATGATTTCTGTAAAATTTTTTTCTATCTGTAGAAATTTCTATCAAAATTTTTATTTTCTAATACGAAATTTTGTCAAAATTTATTTCTATAAAAAAGTTTTGTCAAATTTTATTTCTATAAAAAATTTTCGTGCAAAAATTATTCTATGAAATTTTCAATATTGATTCAAGAAAATTTTATTTTTATAGAAATTTGTCAAAAGTTTTTTTATAGAAACTTTTTCCAAAATGTTATTCTATAGAAAATTGTTGTTAAAATTTTTTTCTATAGAAAATTTTGTCAAACTTTTATTTCTATAGAAAATTTTGTCAAAAATTTATTTCTATAAGAACATTTGTCAAAATTATCTATTTCTATAGGAAAAATTCTGTTAAAATTTTATTTCTATAGAAAATTTTGTTGAAAATTGTTCTTTCTGTCGTTTTTTTTTGGGTTGTTTTTTTTTTTTTTTTTCTATAGAAAATTTTGTCAATATTTTGTTATTTTCTCATAGAAAATTTTGTCGCAAATTTTTATATCTATAACAATTTTGTCAAAAATTTTCAGTTTTCTATGAGAAAGTGTTGTCAAAAATTTTACTTTCTATAAAAAATTTTGTGCAAAATTTTTATTTCTATTAAAAAATTCTTTGTCAAACTTTTAATTTGCTATAGAAAATTCTTGTCACACCAATTACAATATTTTCTAATAGAAAAATTTGTTCAAAAATTTTATTCTATCAGAAAATTTGTTAAAATTTTCATTTCTATAGAACAGTTTTGTCAAACAATTTTATTTATAGAAATTTTGTCAAAATTTTTAATTTCTATATAAAAATTTGTATAAATTTTAGCTTCTATATAGAAACATTGTCAAAATTTTATTGTCCTATAAAATTTTCAAATTTTGTCTAAAATTTTAATGTCTATAGAAAATTTCTCAAATTTTATTATAATCTTTTTTTATTATTAAAAAGATTTTGTCAAAATTTTTTTCTAAGAAAATTTTTGTCAAAATTTTTATTTCTATTAAAATTCTTGTCAAATTTTATTTCGGTAGTAAACTGAAAATTTGTTTGCTATAAAATTTTGTAAAATTTTATAAGAAATTCTATTCAAAAATTTTATCTTCTATAGAAAATTTTGTAAAATTTCTATTCTATAGAAAATTTTTTCAAGAATTTTTTCATCCGCCTGTACAATTCTTGTTGAAAACTTTTATTCTATAGAACAATTTTTCTAAAATTTTATTTCTATAGAAATTGTCCAAAAATTTTATTTCTTATAGAAATTTGTTAAAAATTGTATCATACAAAATTTTGTCAAATTCTGTCTATAGAAAATTTTTGTGCTAAATTTTATTTCTATAGAATATGTCTTGTCAAAAATATTCTATCTTCTATAAAAAATTTTGTCAAAATTTTATTTCTATAGAAATTTTAGTCAAATTATGGCTATTGATATGTCTAATTCTATATCTAGAGAAATTTGTCAAAATTTTATTACGTATGAGAAAATCTCATTTTTATTTCTAAGACAATTTTGTCAAAATTTATTTCCTATAGTAACGCAACTTTTATTGTACAAAAATTTTTCACTATTCTATTATAGAAATTATTTGATTTGCCAATTTTTATGTCTATACGAAAATTTTGTAACAATTGTAATTTCTATAGAACATATTGTTAAAGATTTTTTCTATAAGAAAATTTTGTAAAATTTTTTTTCTTACAATGTTTCTGTTTCATTTTACAATTTATTTCTATAGAAAATTTAATCGAAGATTTTATTTTTCTATAAGAAAATTTTGTCAAAATTTATTTACTAGATTTATTAAAGAATTTTGATCAATTTTATTTTACATGAGTGTCAAAATTTTTTTCTGATAGAAAATTTTCAAAATTGTTATTTCTATAGAAATTTTATTCTAAAAATTTTATTTCTTAAAATTTTGTTCAAAATTTTATTGCTATAGAATTTTGTCAAACTTTATCTATAGGAAAATTTTGCTCAAAACTTTATTTCTTAGAATTTTTGCTCAAAATTTTATTTCTATAGAAAATTTTCGTTAAAATTTTATTTCTAATGAAGAAAATTTTGTTAAAAATTTTTCGTTGTCTGATAGAAAAAATTTTGTCAAAATTTTATTTCTATAGAAAATTTTGTACAAAATTTTTATTTCTATACAAAAGATTTGTCACAAAGGTTATTTCTATAAAAAATCTTTGTCAATAAATTTATTTCTATAAAAAAATGTTGTCAAAAATTTTATTTCTATAAAAAGATTCTTGTCAAAATTTTATTTCTATAGAAATTAATTTTTATTTCTATAGAAAATTTTGTCAAAATTTATTTTATAGAAATTCTATTAGGTCAATCTTTTTATTTTCTTACATAAAAAATTTTGTACAAACGTTAATTTCTACTAGAGTTATGCATATATTTATTTCTATAGAAAATTTTTGTCAAAACTTTATTTCATAGAAAATTTTTGTCAAAATTTTATTTCTATAGAACAATTTTGTTAAAATTTTATTTCTATAGAAATTTGTTAAAATTTTCTCCTATAGACAAATTTTTTTGTCAAATTTTATTTCTAATAGAAAATTTTGTCAAAAATTTTATTTCTATAGAAAATTTTGTGCAAAATTTTATTTCATCATAGAAAATTTTGTTCAAATATTTTATTTCTATAGAAAATTTTGCAAATTTAATTTCTAATATGAACAAAATTTTATTTCTATAGCAAAAATTTGTCAAAATTTTATTTCTATAGAAAATTTTGTCAAATTTTATTTCTAATTGAAGAAATTGGTGTCAAAATTTTTTTACTATAGAAAAATTTTGTTAAAATTTTATTTCTATAGAAAATTTTTGTCAAAATTTTATTTACTTCTATAGAAAATTTTGTCAAAATTTTAATTTTTAATAAAATTTTGTCAAAATTTTATTTCTATTGAAAAAATTTTGTCAACAATTTTAATTTCTTATAGAAAAATTTTGTCAAAATTGTATTTCTATAGAAAATTTTGTCAAAATTTTATTTCTATAGACAAATTATTGTGCCAAATTTTATTTCTATAGGAAAATTTTGCTGTCAAAATTTTATTTCTATTAGAAAAATTTTTGTCAAAATTTTGAAATTTTCTATAGAAAATTGTTGTCAAACTTTTACGTCTATAGAAAATTTTTGTAAATTTTAATTTCTATAAAATAGTCTTTGTCAAACTGAATTGTTGATATGTTTTTAATTGCTATTTTTTTTATTTATATATACGCAAACGTATGGACTTACCTACAATTTAGAAGACGGTATAAGAGATTTTGCAGATTTTACCTTGCCATCGCAAGCGTTACCGCAACTAGTAATCTCGAATTGTGGAATGGCGAGTGTTTAGAAGTAATTTCTTTTTTTTCTACAGAAATAAACTTCTGACAAGTTTTCCTATATAGAAATTTTGAGAAAATGCCTCTATGCATGATTTAGGAAGCTTTGAAATTGTACTTTTAGAATATTCAAGTAAGTAAGAATTATGGGTTGGTAGGCACGTTGTCAAAGTTGCAGAAATTCTAACCAAAAATTGTAGCATTGTTTTCATTGTTTTTGTTGAATGGGTAGATGATTTTTGATTGAGGAAATAACATTGTTTCACAAAAAAAATTTTCTATAGAAATAAAATTTTACACATATTTGTCCTATAAAAAAAAATTTTAACAAATTTTCTTATAAGAATAAAATTTTTGGCAAAATTGGTCTATAGCATATAGAATTTTGGACAAATTTCTATAGAAATAAAATTTTGTTAAAAAATTAATACCCGGAGATTTCTCGAAAAAAACATCCGCTCACAAAATACCTCAAGATTTATGGAAATTCGCCACAAAATCCCGCTGAAGTTCGCCAACTCAGAAATTTCGTGCCCCATTAACGAAAAAATATTCCGAATTTGGGGAAAATCCCATACTCAACACTGGCTAGCGGACTGAGTATGAGAAGACCCAGAGGAAAGGGCTACAAAAATGTTGAGCCATAACTTTTACGGAGAAATGCCATTACAAACAGAAAAAAAAAAATATTTTTTATAAATAGGACTACATGTGCAGTCAGCATAGGTATTTCTAGCGTCAGAAGAAACTAATATCAAAAAAAAAAAAAATATTGGTGCCAATTTAGAAAAATCAATTAAATTCGCTAATGAATCATTTATTTTTTCTGTGTAGAAAATCTTCGCTTAAAATTCTTTCAAAAATTCATTATTAAAACAGCTGTAAAGGTTGTGGATTAAATTAATATGGACAATGTGTTGTTTAATTTTATGTCACCTAATAAAACGTTTATTGCAACACAAAAAAAACTCTTTCGACTTCAAAAGTTATGTTGTAATTGGCTCTCTGTAAAACTAGTGTTGAATCTGTTTTTGTTAGGGCGCTAAAAAGAGGAAACTCTGCTCAGTGATGGGAAATTTAACTTTTTGAGTAATGGAATCTCAAAGCATGTGTTTCTTGACAAAGAGTGTACAACTAAACTACTTTGTTTCTTAGAGATTCCAATAAATAATAACAAAAAAGATTCAAATATTATTTTAACGAGTTTCCAGCAAAAAAAAACAAAATTTAGGAAGTTTGTTCTAAAAGGCACAAACTATTAAAAGCAGTTCCTAAAGATGTCCTCCAAAGATGTTTCTTTATTTAGCTACCAGGAGGTTCTTTAAGATTCAATTTTTTGATCACTTGCTTTTTCATATTTTTTACTTCTGAGTTCTAGAAACCGTAAATTTTTATCAATTTTGCCTGGAATTTTGAACTTTGAAAGGTTGTTTTTTTAGGAAGCCATAAATTGATGAGGCCGAATATGGTGTGCATCGATCGCAGATTCTTGATATTCCCTTTTAAACCCGCGCCTCCGATTTGGGGGTCTAGATTCTGTAGGTTTTTGCAGAACCATAATCAATTGTGTTGAATTTTGGCAGTGTTTTGCAATGGCACCGCATATAGATGATTTCCTGATTCAACTCATTGGGCCTTATATTAGAATTGGAAAAAATTTCGTGAATTTTTTTCTGTGTACTACTGTAAATCAAAGGGAATTATGTACAGAAAACCTATCACCAAAATATAGCCAAATGAAAAATTGATTGAAGTTAAAAACGTTATCAATTCAAAATTAATTATTTGACATAATAACGTGTTAATGAAATTAAAAAATAAATTCAATAAAGAAAATTACAAAAAATGTTACATTTTTTATTAAAATATAAAAATATTCCAAATAACATTTGAATTAAATAAAAAAAATCCTTTCAAAAATAATGTCCGTTAAGATAAATTGTAATTAGTCGCCAGCCGTTGGCCACAGTATTTCCAGTATTTTTCGGCTCTTGTCCCTAAATTATGATGTTTTCGTACCCAAAAATTCCAGCAATTTTAAATTAGATTCCTCACAAAAATCAGCCCAATACATTTTTTAAACAGTTTTTTTTTTGATACCTCCCACGATAGAGGGAGGTATATAACTTTGTCATTCACATTGTAACAAACACGAAATATTGGCTCTAAGACCGCATAAATAGTATAATATTCTGGGTTAGTGGGTGAAATTCTGAGTTGATTCTAGCATTGTCCGGTTCCGCCCGGTCTGTTGAATCACGTCTAACTTCCGAACAGAAGACAAGGCTAGGTGACTTGATAATTTGGCACAAGTAAGTGTTATTGATGCTAGGTCGGGATGGTAGTTGCAACATGGGCCATATCGGTCCACTTTTACGTATAGCCCCCATATAAACGACCTCAGATTTGGCTTGCGGAGTCCTCTAAGAAAATGCATATTTCATCCGATCCGGGGCTAGAAATTTCTGCGTTCATGGGTGTTGGTATACGTCTCTAACGAACCAGCAAAAAATTGGTCTACAATTCTGTGTCCAATAATTATATATGCCCCATATAAACCGATCCCAGATTGTGGCTTCAGATCCTCATAAGAGATAGCAATTTCATGCCGAATCGGCTTGATAATTGGTACTAATGGTGTTCAGTATATGGTGTCTCTACAACCCGGCAGAAAGTGGGTCCTATATCGTCCATAAGTTATATAAGTACCCTCATATAAACCGTTCTCCAGAATTGTATCCTCCGGAAGCCTCTTGGAGGAGCAAATTCCATACCTATTCCGGTTAAAAATTTGGAACATGGTATTAGTAATATGGCGCTAACAACGCATAACCGAAAATTGGTCCGAAATCGGTCTATATTATATTACCGAATCTCCAATTCACACAAAAATTGGTCCATATCCGTTCAATAATCACATGTTGCCACTCGAGCCAAAAAATATCTACAAAATAATTTTATTTCTATACGAAACTTTTTGTCAAAATATATTTCCATAGAAAATTTTGTCAAAGATCTTTATTTTTCTATGGACATAGATGTTTGTTAAAATTTTATTTCTATAAAATCATTTTTAAAATTTCCATTTCTATAGAAATTAGCTAAAATTTATTTACAAAAATTTTCTTTATTTTTAGAAAATTTTGTCAAAATTTTAATTCTAATAGAAAATTTTTGTCAAAAATTTTATTTCTATAGAAAATTTTGTCTAAAAATTTATTTCTAAGAAAATGCTGTTTAAATTTTATTTCTATAGAAAAATTGTTGTCAAATTTTATTTCTATAGAAAATTTGTCTAAAAAGATTTTAATTATCCTATAGAAAAATATTTTGTTCAAAATTTTATTTCTAATAGAATATGTTAAATTAATTTATTCTATAGAAATTTGTCAATAATTTTATCTTACACTAATAAAATTTTTCTTTTTAAAATCTTTAATTTTATAGAAAGATATATTACTTTGTAAGACCTAATCTAATTTCAATCAGTGTCGAATGTTATTACAAACATATTTGCACTATCAAAGATTTTGTAAATTTTATTCTATCAGAAAATTATTGTCCAAATTTTATTTCTATAGAAAATTTTGTCAAAATTGGATTTCTATAAAATTTTGTCAAAATTTATTTCTATAGAAATTGTGGTCAAAATTTGTATTTCTATAGAAAGATTTGTCAAAATTTTTATTTCTATAGATAATTGCAAATTATTTTGAATCAAAAATTTGTTCTCTTAGAAAAATTGTCAAATTAAATTGCATGAACTTGAAATATTATAATGTTTTTAATCGTATTGTTTGTACATAATATATCCACGTATGGACTACCTAACAATTGTAGTAGACAGTGTTAGAGTTTGAAGAGCCTTGCATCGGCACGTTATTCCGTGTGCAACTCAAGTGAATTCGTTGTGGATGGCGGTAGAAGTTTTCTTGTTTGTTTCTAGCAGAAATAACTCTGACAAAAATTTTCTTATATAGAAATTTTGAGAAATGCTCTAATGCATGTTAGGAAACGAAAAATTTAACTTTTAATATTCAAGTTAGTAAAATTGGTGGTTAGGCCACGTCTTGTCCCAAATTGCAGAATTCACCCCCCAGAAATTAGATTTGTTTGTTTTGTATCAGGGTAAGATTTTTGATTGAGAAATAACATATTTATGCATGAATTGTTCCTATAGAAATAAGATTTTGAACTATACTCCAATTTCTATAAAAACAATTTTAAAAATTTCTAATAGAAATAAGAATTTTGGCAAAAATTGTCATAATAGATTATAGAATTTTTGAAACAAAATTTCCTATAGAAATAAAATTTGCTTGAAAAAATATAACCTGCATTCTCACGGGAAAAAATCCCACACAAATCCCTCAGATTTATGGAAATTCCCCACAAAAGCCCCAATTCCAACTCAGAAAATTTCGTCCCATTTCAAGAAAAAATCATTCCCAATTTTGGGGAAAATCCCCAATACTGGCAACACTGGCTAGCCGACTGAGTTATAAGAAGACCAAGAAAGGGCTACAAAAATGTTGACAACTTTTAACGAGAAATGCATTTACAAACAGAAAAAAAAAATATTTTTATAAAATAGGACTACGTGCAGTCCAGCCATAGGTATTTTAGCGTCAGAAGAAACTAATATCAAAAAAAAAAATATTGTTGTCAATTTAGAAAATCAATTAAATTCGCGAATGTAGCAGACATTTATTATTTCTGTGTAGAAAATCTTTCTTAAAATTCTTTTCAAAATGCATTATTAAAACAGTTGTAGGTGTGGATTAAATTAACATGGACAATTGTTGTTATCTTATGTCACTAAATCGTTTATTGCAACAACAAAAAACTCATTTCGATTCAAGTTTGTAGGGTGTAAAAGAGGAAACTCTGTCAGT
>PGFW01019877.1:0-10539 GCA_003123925.1 Haematobia irritans
AGACTGGAGTTAAGTGCATGTTAATTTCAATAAAGAATAAATAAAATAGTTACGTGATTTGTAATTATATATTAAAGAAATATATAACAAGTGTTGAGAGGTCACTGTAAATATTAACAAGAATTCCCTATATTTCTGCTAAAAGTTCGATTTGAGCCGATTTTACTAAAGATAATAAAAATCGAGCCAATCAAAAATTTGATTTTCGAATTCAATGAAATACTTTTGTTTCAAAAAAAAGAAATCTGCGTTAAAAAAAGATGGCATTTAACAGAAAACTATTCAAAATGTGCGTCATTTATTAAGCGATTTCGGTAATTTTTTTTTATAATAGAAGACCTGCTGACATGATACCTGCCCTTGAATGATAAAAAATAAGTTTTAAAAGGCGGGTTTTGGTTTGTTTTTCCCTTTTGTTTGTTTCTGTTTTTACATAAATTCAATGATTGCATAAAGACAAAATTACACTGGCAGATGTGTAAACTGATAGACAAGCCAAAATAGCAGCACCCATATAATGGATTATTATAATTGAATTGCATTCGCCATACACATCCAACCAACAACGATACTCGCATGGACACACGGCCTCTCAAGCATGCATTGAAAAAGTGCCAAAAGACCCTTGAGATTATAGAGAATGTGCGGATTCGTAGCCGAAAATACACAGAAATACGCATTGCCGATGTAATTGAGGGATTTGAAACGCAAGTGATAAATCTTTTGGCAATGGGGACGGACATTTAGAACCCTGGGTTCTAAAAATGTATTGTGTAACTAAAGTCCCACAACTAAAACTCTCGTTTCTCCCTCGTAATCACGCCATGGAATGAACGACAAATGAATTGATTTTTAAATGCGTTTGGTTTTTTTTTGGGAAACCAAACAAGCTTGGCAACACTTCTTCCATTGCTCGACATCTAGCCCATCACTTATCATTCCTGCCCTTCTCAAAGCTATGGCCATGTTTAGTCTATAGGCCCTGGTATTTCTGCTGATTTTTACTTTGATTAAATGGCTAGGCTGTGACTACAGCTTGTTTGATTGCTTGACATGTGATTTGTATGGGAGTGTGGTGCGTGTGAGTTTCCCATTAGATCTTGAGCAATTAGCAGCTTTGGTAGTTGCTGCAACTTTTGTTCCATATTCACATGCAACACAGCAAATCGAAAGTTTTCCTTCCGTGCTAGCCCTGGCAAAAGTGTTGTTGACAAATGAGTGTGAGGCCATTCACAGGAAACTAAGGCAATTGTTGGGGTTTTCTAGTTGCACGCTGCTATGGAAAGGGGTGTTGCCTCCCCCAGTGGCTAAGTAATATCATTTTATGGCATGAAAGAACTTGTACTAGAACATTAACGAGGAGACAGTTGATCATGCAAAAATTTGAAAGTTTACTAGCGCAATTACAAAAATGACCTGATCTGCACTTCGATCGTGAATGTCAGCTCACACTAAGAGAATACTTTTCTGTGGAATCAACAAATTAGGGACAATTTTCCCCCTTTGTTTACAAAATACTTTCTTTGAGAAAAATGAAAATTTTTTTTAATACTAAAGAAAATTCCATTTTGGTCTTCCTACATAAAATTGCAAACTGGTAACTTAGTTTTTCATCCTTCGGCCAGCCATGCCAGGATCATGAGAGTCTATCGGCGATTTTATCAAAATGGAAGTAAAGATGACCAATCGTCAATAAAAGCAGTCTCTAGAGGGATTTCCAATTGGGAGATCTCCAATATTGAAAGGATTACGGGAACTATAAATGAGGACAACGTTTCTTATTACTTAGACGGGAGTGAGATGATGGATACAGGTGTCTGAAACGGTATTCAAAAATTGGTACAATTGTACTACTAATGTTACATCTCACATGCAGAAAAATATCAATGGTACTTACAAATGGTATATTTATTAAAAATTGATAATTCATTGCTTAAGAACCTCACGAAGGACAAGAAATGGCTAAGCAATTGTGGATTATTACAAACAATCTCAGTCCACTTTAAACGTCTTAAAATATCGGTATGTGTATGACACCAACATAAAAATGGTTACGGAGGACATGCCTAATACATTAAATTTTGACAAAATTTTAAATATATCAATTTTGACAAATTTCCTTTTAAGAAATGAAAATTTTGAGCAGACATTTCTACGCTTAGAAATAAGATTTTTTTTGAAACCATACATTTTAATAGAAATTAAAAATTTCGACAAAATTTTCTTATAGAAATAAAATTCTTAAAAAATTTATCATATAGAATAAAAATTAAAAAAAAATTTATAGAAAAAATTTTGACTAATATTCTTATTAGACAATAAAAATTTTGACCAAAATTTCTTTAGAAATAACAATTATTAAAAACCAAACAAGTACTAATTGGCCGTAGTTCGGCCAGTGCCGAAGCTTATGGTACCCTCCAACACACATGGAATTGCGTAGAAACTTCTATCTGAAAGACTGTCATCCACATCGTAATTACTTGGGTTTGCGATAACACTTGCCGATGGCAGCTAATCTTAAAACTTCCTAATCGTTATAAAGTTACAATGGTGTAGTCCATACGTATAGTATAATATTGAATAAAAAAGCCCGATTAAGATACGCTATCATATTAAGTTTATAAGTTTCTATACGAGAATACAATTTTGGACAACATTTTCGTATATGAGTAAACATTTGGTAAAAATTTTCTACTAGGTTAGTTAGGTTAAAGTGGTAGCCGGCGATTAAGTTCAGGCTGCACTAAGACTATCTCGTACGAATTGTGCATAGCCACAAATACAATTTGAAAAATTTTCTGTAGAAATAAAATTTTGACAAAATTTTCTAGAAATAGAAATAACATTTGACAAATTTTCTATGAAAATAAAATTTTGACAAATTTTTCTATAGAATAAAATTTTACAAAATTTTCGATAGAAAAAAATTTTGACAGAAATATCTATAAGAATAACATTTTGACACATGTTTTCATAAAAATAAAATTTTGGTAGTTAATTTTTGGTCGAGTGGCAAACCAATGAAATAGAACCGATATATGGATCCATTTTTGTGTGATTGGGGGATGCGGCACTATATATATACTAAGACCGTATGGACCAATTTTGCATGATTATTATTAAGGCGGCCTCTATACCTAACACCTACGTTGAAAATTTCAACGGATCGGGCATGATTTAACTCCTCCAAGAGGCTCCGGAGATCACAGATCTGCGCGCGAACGGTTTATATTGGGCTACAAATGATAATTTATGGACGCGATATGGACGCAATTCTTGCGTGTTGTTAGATAAACATTTAACACCAATGTTCAATTTCAACCGGATCAAGGATGAAATTTTGCTCTGCCAAGAGGCTCGGAGGACAAATCTGGTAATCAATTTATAATTGGGGGCATCATATATATAATTATGGGACCGATATGGGACCGATTTATGCACTGTTCCATTAGAGACAGTATACACCCATGGTACCATTTTCAGCCGGCGATCGGGATGAAATTTGCTTCTCTTAGAGGCTCCGCAAGCCAAATCGGATTGATCTGGTTTTATATGGGGCTATTATAATTGTGGACCTGGGATGTGGACCAAATTTTTGCAATGGTCATTAGGTACATGCATAATCACAACACCATGTACCATAATTTCAGGCCGGGATCGAGTGAAGATTTGATTCTCTTAGAGCGATCGCAAAGCAAAATTTTGGTGGTCCGTTTATATGGGGTGTATACGTAAAAGTGGAGCCAGATTATGACCAATTTTTGCATGGTGTTTAGAGACCATATACTAAACATCCGATTACCAACATTTCCAAGCCGGATCGGATGAAATTTTCTTCGTTCTTAGAGTCAATCGCAAGCAAAATTTGGGTTGGTCCGTTGCTATATGGTGGTTATACGTACAAAGGTGGACCAGATATGGCCCATTTGTCAACCAGCATCCGAACTACATCATAGCAACAACTTGTGCCAACGAATTTTTAAGTCGATAAGCTTGTTTAGTTTCGGAATTAAGCGTTGATTTCTACGAATGGATGGAGACGGACGGGACGGACGGACGGACATGCTACCCCCCCCCCCCACTGCAGTGCGATCAGATTTCACACGACCCAAATATATATTTTTATGGGGTCTTAGAAGAATATTTCGATTGTGTTACAGAACGACAATGACAAAGTTTAATTACCCCTCCATCCCTGAATGGTGGGAGGTTAATAAAAATAGTTTTTTTGGTTGGTATTTTTTTTTTTTTGTAGAAATTTTCTCTACCAATTTTGGCTAGATTTTATTTGGCTGTAGTGACGCGTGAGCTAGATCCGAGTGGGGTGTAACACTATAAGTTTACACCTAAAGAGAATTTTGTTTTTTTTTTTCAAAACTAAAATATTTAAAATTTTCGCGAGTAGTACTAAAGTTTGTACAATTTGAATCCAAAAAATACACTTTTTGGTTCTCTTTAGTACTATTGCAAATTTTGATTTTGCATCCCTGGTCTGAAATAATATTTTGATATAGTTTACATTTGTTAGGAAACGGCCGACAAAGCCACGCCCATAGAAAAAATACATTACTTCGGAACGAATTTTTAGATAAAGGAAATTCCTCTTTCTAATAGACTATTTTCTTTTAGAGCAAATAAATCCGAATTTATGATAACTGATTCAACGATTACCTCTAAAGAATTTTATTTACTTTTAAAGAAAATTTTTTAGCGTCAAAAGAAAACTTTACTTGTCTAAAAGTTCGTTCCTCAGAAATGAAAACTCTCCTCTCAATGGCACTGCGGCATTATAACTCACTTCCAGCTATGCGCCGTTTTTGAGATGATCGGCACTTTGGTATTTTGTAGTGTCAACCTTACACCCAGAGAAGGAATATGAACACCTCTTGGAGCAAATGTTATTTTTGGACGGTGAACATGTAACTTGCTTGTCACAACCTCGTTATTTTCTCGGAAATTATGTATCTGATGTCGACAACGAGAAAACAACAATTTTGCTGCAAAAATGTTCCATATTCCCCATCCAAAAATAACATTTTTCTCAAGGAGGTGATCATATATTTTCTCTAATTGTGCTCACCAAAATTTCCCAGACGCAAAAGAATCAGCGAATTGAAATTCTGCCATTGTGCGGAAGAAATGAAGCAAGCAACCTCATTTTCTTGGTTGATGTGTGCTGAATGAGATGGCGATGAGTTTGCTGCAAAAATGTTCCATATTCCCCATCCAAAAATAACATTGTGCTCTAAGAGGTGATCATATTCCTTCTCTGCTTGTTATCACCAAAATTCCCCAGGCGCAAATGTCCAACGAATTGAGATCCGGCCATATCGCGGTAGAAATGATGCGGGGAACCTCATGTCTAAGTCATTCTTGGTTGACGTGTGATGAGTGAAATGGTGAAGAGTCCTTTTGGAATGCCCATGGTCTGCAGGGGTAATGTTTACCCATGTTTTCAATAGTGTCCTTAGGAAATTTTTTTGATAATATCCGGCATTTGTTTTGAACCACGGTTGATGAAGAGAGCGGGAAGTGACGCGGCCCACAGCATTACATAGCTTGAGTTCTGGGCAATCGAAATTTTCAGCTACCACTTTGACAAGTAAAGCGATCTTTTGTTTGTTCACAAGCTGCTTCTCATCGGAGAAAACCAAATTCAGTAACTGGCCACTTTCGTGCATGCGAAGCAACTCCTTGGCTCTTTCAAGTCTAAGTCTTTTTTAGATTTTTTAATGGCTTCAATGGCTTTACTCTAGGCGAATTCTTCTATAGATGTTAAATCCTCGCGATATTTTCAGCAAGTTGTCTACCAATAAGGCATGAATTTGGATCAAATTTGGTTTTTTACCGTTTTTTCGTCTACGTTTTACAACAATAAATTGAACATGGTACGAGATATAGAAGATTTATTCCGGTTTAAATGCAGCTATACTTATGGCTTTCCAGCCATTTATAAAGCAATCAAGCGATCATGCTTGAATTCCAAAATTCTTGAAGTAAAGTACCTGTCACTGGAATAAATCTGTTAGTGTCAGTGCGAACGCTTTAGAGATGATTAAGTAACCTGAATTTTGATTGCAATACAATATCGTCCACACTGCACATTGCAAACATTAAATATCGAACTTCCAAACACAGGGGTTTCATATTTACTACAGCGCACATGTTGATGATATAAGATTACGACATCTATTTTCCATTCATATAATATAATTTGGCTCTAAAGTAAGACGTAGAAAAATAAAAACAAACTCTGGAATTAAAAAAGACGTTGGAAAAATTAAACTGCAATAGAAAAAAGCTCGAAATTGGCATCCCTATTCACCAACATGTAATTCTTCACACATAACAAATACGCATACAAACTTAGCCCATATTGAGCCGGCAACTATGTTCACACGTCTTTGTAATTTATTATTGTCGTCTTGTTTTCTGGCTCAACTCATGAAGAGCAATGTTTTGATGAATATTGGTAGAGCAACGACTTTGTTGGCTGTAATGGTGCTGGTGTAGGTTGCGGTGTTGACTTTTTTTTTTTTTCTAAATGCCGACTTCCGTTTTTCGCAAATGTGGAAACTCGCTAAGCATGGCCAAGCCATCAATAATATTCCGTTCGAAATGTCGCCCGCTTAGGGGAGGATTCCCAAAGTAATGCCTCAAGTATTAAGTTAGAGTGAGTGGGATTTTCGATTTAACTTCACACACTTGGCAAACAATAAATGGACAGTGACGGTTACAAGTGAAATTCTTTCAATGCGACAAGTGACGGATATGATATTAACCCCCCTTCTTGGGTATATTTGGTCACAAGTATACGAATTAGACCCACACTCAGTTTTGGCAAATGCTGAAAGGTAATTCCCAAATGTGGGATATTGGTTTGAGAGAGAAGTGTTTACCAGAGCGATGGTAGATTTAGGAAATCTTATTTGGCATTGGTATGTGAAAATTTAGCCATAAAGAAGTTGCTTTTTGATTTTTTTAAGGAATAAAAAAATTATTATTGGAAATATTAGTTTTTGAAATTGAATATTCTCTAATCTATTCTTAGGGAAAAGAATTGAGACTAGCCTATCATATACTATTCCAAGAGAAACGATAGCTAATAAGGAGCTTTTCGAGTGAAGGCTCAAATGACTTTTGCCATTTGCTGATGTTCTATTGTAAAGAATAGTGGTTAATTTTCAAATATATTAAAATTCCAAATTAGCATACACCATCTCCTAACTTAGCACTAATTTCCGATTTCAGAACCAAACCCCATTCCGCAAATAATGTATATGCTTTAAATATCGTTTCCAGCTCGATAGCATTGGAAGTACCACACTATAAATACCGCTCTTTCATTAGCCAGAAAGTGGTTCATTATCAAATTCGAGTCAATTGTTTCACATCGAATGGACTCTATTACCTGTAGCTGAAGTATTTTGGATCAAGGATGAAAGTAGCGAAACACTCAGTGTTGATGATTTCAATATGGTGGTGGTATGTTTGTGCAAGTTGCTAGATTCCTATTATTTCCAATATGTTTTGGCTTAGTGCCATTCCCTCTACTGAGGGCATTTAGGTTACTCGAGAGTAGGTTATATTGATTCGGATTTAACCACTCAATAGCCGGTTACATTTTCATTTCGTTCAGTATATCATATGATGAGACCATAGTGCGCCAAGCTGCATTCAAAGATCATGCACCCAAAAGTGCTAGAACTCTGCAATTGGAATATGAGCTTGCCTTTTCGTTTTGTTACTTTTGGACCATCGATTAGAGAATACAAGGACATCCAGCGATAGTTGAATAGAAACACGACATCCTTGCTTTAAGGTCATCTTCCTGTATAGCCTATCGACCCCACTTGAGTTTGTCAGTATTTCCATTATCCATTAATCTCTCTCTTAATGTTCCATATTCCCCATCCAAAAATAACATTGTGCTCTAAGAGGTGATCATATTCCTTCTCTGCTTGTTATCACCAAAATTCCCCAGGCGCAAATGTCCAACGAATTGAGATCCGGCCATATCGCGGTAGAAATGATGCGGGGAACCTCATGTCTAAGTCATTCTTGGTTGACGTGTGATGAGTGAAATGGTGAAGAGTCCTTTTGGAATGCCCATGGTCTGCAGGGGTAATGTTTACCCATGTTTTCAATAGTGTCCTTAGGAAATTTTTTTGATAATATCCGGCATTTGACCACGGTTGATGAAGACGAGCGGGAAGTGACGCGGCCCACAGCATTACATAGCTTGAGTTCTGGTTGGCAATCGAAATTTTCAGCTGACCACTTTGCCAAGTAAAGCCGATCATTTTGTTTGTTCACAAGCTGCTTCTCATCGGCGAAAACCAAATTCAGTAACTGGCCACTTTCGTGCATGCGAAGCAACTCCTTGGCTCTTTCAAGTCTAAGTCTTTTTTAGATTTTTTAAGACTTCAATGGTTTTACTCTAGGCGAATTCTTCTATAGATGTTAAATCCTCGCGATATTTTCAGCAAGTTGTCTATCAATAAGGCATGAATTTGGATCAAATTTGGTTTTTGTTACCGTTTTTCGTCTACGTTTTACAACAATAAATTGAACAATGGTACGAGATATAGAAGATTTATTCCGGTTTAAATGCGTCTATACTTATGGCTTTCCAGCCATTTATAAAGCAATCAAGCGATCATGCTTGACAAAGCATGATCGCTTGACAAAGTGACAAAGTTACCTGTCACTGGAATAAATCTGTTAGTGTCAGGCGAACGCTTTAGAGATGATAGTAACCTGAATTTGATTGCAATACATATCGTCCACACTGCACATTGCAAACATTAAATATCGAATTCAAACACAGGGGTTTCATATGACTACAGCGCACATGTTGATGATATAAGTTATCCGACATCTATTTTCCATCATAATATAATTTGGCTAAAGTAAGACGTAGAAAAAAGTAAAACAAACTCTGGAATTAAAAAAGACGTTGGAAAATTAAATGCAATAGAAAAAAGCTCGAAATTGGCATCCCTATTCACCACATGTAATCTTCACACATAACAAATACGCATACAAACTTAGCCCATATTGAGCCGGGCAACATGTTCACACGTTTGTATTTATTATTGTCGTCTTGTTTCTGGCTCAACTCATGAAGAGCAAATGTTTGATGATATTGGTAGAGCAACGACTTTGTTGGCTGTAATGGTGCTGGTGTAGCGTTGCGTGGTTGACGGGTGTTGACTGTTTTTTTTTCTAAATGCCGACTTCCGTTTTTCGCAAAGTGGAAACTCGCTAAGGCATGGCCAAGCATCAATAATATTCCGTTCGAAATGTGCCCGCTTAGGGGGAGGATTCCCAAAGAGTATGCCTCAAGTATAAAGTAGGAGTGAGTGGGATTTCGATTTAACTTCACACACTTGGCAAACAATAATGACAGTGACGGTTACAGTGAATTCTTTCAAATGCGACAAGTGACGGATATGTATTAACCCCCTCTGGGATATTTAGGTCACAAGTATACGAATTAGACCCACACTCAGTTTTGGCAAATGCTGAAAGGTAATTCCCAAATGTGGATATTGGTTGAGAGAGAAGTGTTTACAAGAGGATGGTAGATTTCGGAAATCTTATTGGCAATGGTATGGAAAATTTAGCCATAAAGAAGTGTTTTTGATTTTTTTAAGGATAAAAAATTATGATTGGAAATATTAGTTTTGAAATTGAATATTCTCTAATCTATTCTAGGAAAAGAATTGAGACTAGCCTACATATACTATTCCAAAGAGAACGATAGCTAATAAGGAGCTTTTCGAGTGAAGCTCAAATGACTTTTGCCATTGCTGATGTTTCTATTGAAGAATAGGTTAATTTTCAAATATATTAAAATTCCAAATTAGCATACCACCATCTCCAACCTTAGCACTAATTTCCGATTTCAGAACCAAACCCATTCCCAAATTATGTATATGCTTAAATATCGTTTCCCAGCTCGATAGCATTGGAGTACCACACTATAAAATACCGCTCTTTCATTAGCCAAAAGTGGTTCATTATCAAATTCGAGTCAATTGTTTCACATCGAATGGACTCTATTACCTGTAGCTGAAGTATTTTGGATCAAGGATGAAAGTAGCGAAACACTCAGTGTTGATGATTTCAATATGGTGGTGGTATGTTTGTGCAAGTTGCTAGATTCCTATTATTTCCAATATGTTTTGGCTTAGTGCCATTCCCTCTACTGAGGGCATTTAGGTTACTCGAGAGAGGTTATATGATTCGGATTTAACCACTCAATAGCGGTTACATTTCATTTCGTTCAGTATATCAATGATGAGACCATAGTGGCCAGCTGCATTCCAAAGATCATAGCCAAAAGTGTAGAACTTGCAATGGAATATGAGTTGCCTTTTCGTTGTTGTACTTTTGGACCATCGATTTAGAGATACAAGGACATCCAGCGATAGTTGAATAGAAACACACATCCTTGCATTAAGGTCATTTCCTGTATAGCTACGACCCATTGAGTTTGTAGTATTTCCATTATCCATTAATCTCTCTCTT
>PGFW01019877.1:24350-34941 GCA_003123925.1 Haematobia irritans
AAGAGGAAAGAAAGGTTACTATCGTTTGAACGAAAAAAAGAGAAAATAAAGTTAATCAGATTGAAGAAGAGAACAAGTCTTGAATATAATAAAAGAAAAAAGAGAAAATAAAGTTAATCAGATTGAAGAAGAAACATAGTCTTGAATATAATAAATAGTGAGGATCTAAAAACAGAACAAAATAAAACAAAGCAGAGGCAGTATAGTAACTCTAGATGAAATTTTTTCATCTTACTCCTTATATGATATGGTCAAATTGATGGAAAAGGCCTCAGCTGAAAAGCAAAATGCCTTGGGACCAATTGGAGTATACAAGTGATGAAGTCATCTCAAAACTTTATATCAGAATTTGGGAAATATCCAAACAATATCTATTAGTTAATCCAATCTAGATATTCTTTATGATATCTGATGACAGCATTATTCAAATTTAATTTCTCGTTGTTTTATTCAAACCGCTTACAATTGCATATTGTCGCCAGACCCCTTCCACCCATAAAATGGATATGGTAGTGTGTGATAAGCCTCTTACACCTACTTCCCCAATTCAAATGCATTATCATTCGACAAAATAAAGTACTCGCTTTGAACGAAAATTCATCAGATTGTCAACCAAGCGTATATATGGATGGAATTGCCATCATTATAAGTCATTAATCAATTGAGTTTTGAATACAAAACGGTTTTGAATAAAGCAACGTTTTAGAGTCAAAGTAAGATTGCGCTGCATAGCCTAAACCACCACAATCAATGGCAGAATGTCAAAATTAGGGCAGACACATAGGTGACACATGGCACAATGCTGCTTTCGGATTATTGACTAGTAAGATGGGTAGATGGCGATGGGTGTACGTATGGACTGATATGACCCCATGATGTGTTGATGCTCTGCCACCATTGTTATGGGAATTTTGTATATAATCCCTAGAGGATTTTTACAAAACCAATTTGCTTCATATTCATGGATCTAAAAGATTTGCTTTTGTCATTTACGTATGTGAACATTGTCATCATCACCGTATTCGTCATCATCATTATCGTCTAGCACATGGTAACAATCATCAACATCATCATTTACATAAATCCATGATTAATTAATACAGTTTAACCTTTCGTTAACATGGTTTGGGGCTTTTGTATAGGATTTTTTGAGATCAAATGTGAAATTTTGTAAAAGAGATTCAAATAACAGCCATGAAAAATTATGATTTCTTAATTTTGGGGGATCAATATTTTCAAATTGACACAGTACACTAAAAAAAAAAAACAAATAAAAAAGCCTAACTCAAATACAAGTACCAATTGTATTTTCTCAATCAAATCAAACCATTATAATTATTCTTCGGAAGGTCAATTTATGTATGGATCTTGCGCAGCACTACTCTCCAACATAGAAGATTTTTTATAAAAACGGGCAACTTACATGTAACTTGCATCGGTTTTTAAAACAACGGAATTGACAATAAATATATTATTAAATTTTAAAATGTAGAAGTTTTGAAAATTTTAAAATTTGTAAAAGTCGAGGAAGTCTTTGACTAAAAGTAGGATGAGGTTGAAAATAAATTCGGACTGTTGTGGAATGCTTTAGACAACTTCGGCCCTTCTCAACTTGACAAAATCACTTTAAAAACAATTAAAAAATCGGATTTAAAAAGAACTTCTCAAAGCTACTTTAGTACCATTTCAAGTATTTATGTACCTTTTGGCTTAGAAAGAAGGTACTGTTTCGAAGTTGATTTAGTACCATTTCAATTTCAACATTTCAAAAACAAGAACTTTCTCGACGCTGATTTCGTGTCATTTCAAGTATTTATGGTCCCTTTGTACCTTTCGGCTTAGAAAGGTACTCCTTCGAAACTGTTTTAAATTGAAAAGTCATCATTAGTATTGATAAGTACAGATTGGTTTTAGATAGCCACCATTGAATGTTACCATTTCGTTCTTCGTTTTGAATTTCGCAGTGGACATTTTAAGCTGCTGTTTATAAGTAAGAAGAATATACCCACTATCAAATAATCTTTATCCGATTTGTATACATCAAATTAGGTTGTTTGCATTTTTTACAAAAAGTAGCTTGAAAAATAGCTATAAAAGAAAATTAAAAAATATATAATGATTATATTCGCTTTTGTGTTAATCGATTTTCTCTTTATAATGCTTTGAAATCGATTGTGTACCAATCGATATGTCCTCTACAAAGTTTTGAACAATTCATACGCATATCTAATACATAAAACTAATGCATTTTTTGGTTTGCCCACTATTTTTCCATTTGTTTATACTGTTCGAAGAGTAAAAACCATGATTATTTTAAAAATTTAGGGAACTCTCTTAACATATGCTCTTCACTGATTTAAGAGGAGTTGGGTGAGAAAATATGAGAATAAAATGAGCATTTCTACACTTCACTGGAAGAAAGAGACCAGAAGAGAACAAACTTCGATACTCTGTGTAGGTTTTTTGTTATTGCTCCTCTAGGTGGGAGTTATACAAATATCTCTGCATTCTTTAGATAAAGCAAATTGAGGTCTTTTATTTGTATGCAAGTTTGATTTTGTGTGTTTGTCTGGTGGTGTCTCCCCCCACCAGATAAAAATGTGTGGATACTCTGCTTAGAGTAGAAGAGTATACACAACCGTTTGGGGAGAACAGATAACGAACGTAAAGATCAATTTGTAAACACAATGTGCAATTGTTAGTGGTAGCTGAAAAAAGTCTAGCTAGCTTGGTAGCCAGTCTTAGGCAAACGTAAAAATATTGGGCTAATTACAACAAGTGTTCATCGCTTAAGTTCCACCCAACGTCATGAAAAAATACACACCGTCAATGGACGTTAAGGAGAACAAAAAAATGAAAAGCAAATTGAATTGCTACAAGTAAACACAACAAATAGAACTGATTAGACCCAACTTTGGCATCACCTCCCACAACACGCACAATGGGAATACGGGACAAACAATTACGTTTATTATGATGAATGCTTTTCTTAGTAATAGGGTTGGTTTGGTTGGTGGGGCTAAATTGTTTTTTAAAATCTCCAAAACAAAAACATAACCAAAAGTTTAGACCCCCACTGGAGAGAAGAGCAAAAAAGTTTACGATGAAGAGTGGCAAACAATTGTTTTAAAACACAACTGGCCGAATAAGCAGCCAACATGAGCGATGGACAGACACAGAGACGGTAAAAAAAACCAGACAGGTTCTCCACAAAACACGGAGAAAACTCACAAAATTCAAACAACAACAACAAAACGTCGTCCACTGAGCCAACCAAGCAAACAAACCGCAATGGGCCATGACACTTACCATTGAACGAGTTTGGCGTTTAGTCTTTGGCGTACAGCAGCTCAGACACTGGAACGCGTTTTCTACACGATTACTCTCGCGTCCAAAGTGGTAAGAAGTCCGTCGCCATTTCTACTAGGTCATCGCGACGCGTCTGGTTTTGTGAATGTTTTATACAAAAAAAGCCTAAATAATTAAAGAAATTGAAAATTAAAAATTATTTTAAAAATTGATAAACATACCAAAATTGTCGTAAGGCGATTTTTCGTAGAGAAAAGAAAAAATTGCAAACGGTAGCTGTATGTACCCGATTTAGTGTATTGTTGTTGTGGTTATTTCTGTTTTGTTGTTTTGTTGTTTGTGAAATACCAGCGAGTTATTCTACCAAATACGGGTTTTCTGCTATTTTCTTGCTGTCGATAACAAAATGCTACCTCTACGCGCGCCCACCAAATTGCGCATGCGCGACCTGTTTTGTTCGGACAAATCAAACATACATTACATGACGTTATGTATATATGTATGTATGACCAATATGCGAACATACATTATAGCTGAGGAAGTGTAAAAATATACATAAGCAACCAAAAATAAAAAATAACATATTTATAATGTATGTGTTGTGCGTTTTGTCGTAAAATACCTTTAAAGGGTTCTATAAAAAAATACAAGGGGAAATATTTGAAAAAAAAATACAAGATAATTTATTTTCGATTCTATTGCCAATGCTAGCCTTATTGTCCATCGATATCGATTAATTAAATTATGTGAGGGAGAAATATACAAGGTGTGCACCCAATGTAATGGCAAAAATATCTAAAGCCCAAAAAATCAATTACTAATAGTGTTAAACAACAGTAGGAAAAAATATTATTGCGTTTGAAAACAAAGAAGCATAAAGAAAATAAGAAAAATCAAGTACCGCGAATATTCCCAACATTGGCCATGAAGCATAAATGGTGTAGCACCCATAAAATAGCTGTCGCTAATTTAATATATTATGGTAGATAAAATATATAAATACTAATACAAACAAAAATAAAATAAAGCTTGCGACGAACAATTTTGAAGTTTAAATTTTGAAGTGAAATTTCATCGATTGAATAACTATTATTTTGAACATTTTTTTTCCCAACGTTACAGTGAAAACCTCTCAAACTTTTAGGACACTAGTAAAATCTCTCAAAGTTGATGACAATTGTAGTGAGACGTTTTGGACTGGCCTACCCTAATGTGCGGACATTAATTTAGACGGACAAATGGGCCGCACGTTCACTTCTAGAGAGGTTTCATTGTAGTTTTATTTTGTGATTGGCCCTGTGCTTAAACAAAATGTTTGTACCATAAAAATATCATCCTATCGACTTTTCGATCTGTTATTACCCTCCAGCATATTGGATGCTAACACATTGCGAAATATTGCTCTAAGACCCCATTTAAAGTATAATATTCTGGGTCGTGTGTGAAATTTCTGAGTCGAATCTAAGCATGTCCGTCCGTCCGTTCCGGTCTGTGAAATCACGGCTAACTTCCGAACGAAAACAAAAGCTATCGACTTGAAAACTTGGCACGAAATAGTTCTTTTATTGATGTAGGTCGGATGGTATTGCAAATGGCGCCATATCCGGTCCACTTTTACGTTATAGCCCCCATATAAACGGGACCTCAATTTGGCTTGCTGGAGTCTCTAAACAGACCCATATTTCATCCGCATCCGGACTGAATTTAGCTACATGGTGTTTGGTATATGCGTCTCTAACAACCATTAAAAAGTTGGGTCCAATCCGGTCCAAAAATTATATATAGCCCCCATATAAACCGATTCCCCAGATTTGGCTTTGTGGAGCCTCAAAGAGAAGAAAATTTCATCCGATCTTGCTTGAAATTTTAGTACATCGGTGTTGGTATATGGCCTCTAACAACCATAAAAAGTTGCTTCAAATCAGACGTCCCAAAATTATATATATCCTCCATATTTAAACGATCAAGAGTTTGGCTTGCGGAATAGCTCAAGAGAAACAAAATTTCATTCCGATCCGCCTGAAATTTGGTGCATGATGTTGATATGTGGTCCTAACAACCATGCAAAATTGGTCCACATCGGATTCACAATTATATATGCCCCCATATAAACGATTCACCAGATTTGGCTTGCCGGAGTCTCTAATTGCAGAAGCAAATTTCATCCAATCGTTTGTGAATTTGCGAACATCGGTGTTTAGTATATGATCTTACAAAACAACCGTGCCAAGAATTTGGTCCATATCGCGTCTATAATTATATTATTAGCCACCCATATAAAACGTTCTCCAGATGTTGGGACCCGGAGCCTCTTGGAGGAGCAAAATTCATCACGATTCGGTTCAAATTGTGGAAGGTGCCGAACTTAGGGCCAGTTATTATACTTGTTTTTTTTTCAAATTTAAACAAATTTTGACTTATTGCCTCTAATCGATGTTTTCCAAATTTTTCGATTTTTCCAAAATTAAAAAAAATACATCTTTTCAACGCGTACAAATTTTTTGATAGTCGGAATTTCGCGACTATTGCAGCATTATCTGCTATTTACAGTTCCTAAGAAGGATGGAGTTTCGCGTCAATGTATGCTTCACGTTGAATCCTCTCAAAGCATTGGAACACTCTTCAAAACCAGGCACCTCTTCAATGGGTGTATTAGTCATGAGACATTTGCTATATTAACACATTAAAATTGTGGACAAAATGTAGGCGATTCAGGGTGTCCACTTCTGTGAGGATTTTCACTGATATATATGAATACAATTTTTTTCGAGGCAGTCGCACACGGATTATAATGAATTCCAAAGAACCTGGGTTTTTAGATCGTTATATCCGTAGTTTCATAGCAACCGTTGCCAAGAACAATGGTTAGCGATATCTAGTCTTAAATGTTGAGTTTGACATGGTATCTGTTGTTGTAATTCGTTTTTTTCTGTTTTACGGTGTTAAAAGACGACTTAGTTGATTTGCATAAAACAAAGCCGTTTAATTTTTTAACCCGATAAAAGTGAGTTTGCTCTCTCCATACAAAATTTTGATCTTGAACAACATTTAAAATGCAAAGTGTCGCGATCGAAAAGCTAATTAGTCGAAATGTGAAAACAGCACCAAATAACCATTTATGACTACTTCGCCAAGCAAATAAAAAAATATAATTTGATTTAATGCCAACTGCAAAAAAGAGCCTGCGCGAAAAATGGTAGTTTGGGCATCCCTTAACTTATCATCTGGAGGTGTGCAAATTTGGATTTTACAGGCGCTAAAAATTCATTGGAGATGATACAAGGACATGTTCATTGGAATGAGTCCAAGTCATATCTTAATGTGTAATGACAAACCCATGTAAAAGTGCCGTTCAAACTTTTTGACCGGAACTGGTCCATACACGCCGGTCTGATAGTCCTGTACCAGTTCTGAGGTTGATCCATTTCGCGTAGGGTTATGAGCAAATCGGTTAGTGCTTGTTATACGTTTTTCGTTGAATCTGTATTTAGTAGTTAGGCGGATTAAATTATCTTATTCAATTGCGATACCACAGTGGGGTTAACTTATCTTTTACGGAATGAGTACTGCCAGCTTTCCTATACCCAAGAGCGCAATATTTTTGGACGGTGAACATGTAACGATGTTTGTTGAAACCATGCTTATATTTCTCGGGATGATATAGGCTTCGGCGAGCAAACAACATTTATGGCGGGCATTGTTCCCATCAAAAATAATATTTTGCTTATAGGACCTGATCATTTTCGTTCTCTTCGCTGTAGGTTTATTACCCATGACCATTCAGCTCTGTTCGAAATCTCAGTATGTTTTTACAAGAATTCGAAACAAAAAATAAAAAAAAATAAAATTATAACACAAGGAAGTTGGTGAGATCGCATAATTTGGCCAACTTTGGCAAATTTTTGTACTCGATCTTAAGGAATATTTTGGACATGGCCGAGCTCTCTGACCTGATGGAAAGATGTAATGTGCTTAAATTTTGGATATTTTTTTTTAAATTTTATTAAATTTCTTTTTAGAACAAAAATAAAGAAAACAAAAGATATCCTATCAATAAAATAATGAATTTTTTTAATGTGTTGATTGAAAAACGATTTCAATTTGATTACAAATAAATAGAAGAATAATTTTGTATTAGCTCTTTTAAAGAAATATTAAGAAGTGTAAAATTAATAAATGGTATAAAAAAGAATTAAACAAACAAGCTGCAATGTATAAACTTCAATAACAACAACAAAAATCATTGATTTTAAAAATATCGCTGAAAGATTAATATCAAAACTCTGTTTTAAAATATTCCGGGAAATTTGAATTAGAGGTGAAGTCTGTTTGGCTAACGTTATTTCTAATAATTATTGTTTTTTCTAAGATATTGTAGAAGGAAAACTATGCATAATATTAAAATATGAATATTTTTATGAGAATTAATAATCACCATAAAAAAAATATTTATAAAATTTAATTTCTTCAAATTTGAAATATTTATACAAGAAAATGTTTATGGAATATTTGTTTTGATCCCCACCTGTTTGAGCTTTTCATATTTCTATTGATAGAGGTCCATCCATTTGCATTCAAAATTATATTATTTCAAAATACTCTTGAAAGATTTGAACTGTGGCTATATATAGTTTCAAACAAAAAACAACATATCTATAACTAGGGCGATTAATTAATGGTTTTTTGACTAAATTTTATTAAGAATATACTTCAAGTGTTTAGTATGTTCAGCAATTAAATAAACACGTGAGACACAATCGACCTCTCTAAGCCACGCAGCGCGTTCGTGCAACACGAGAGATCATAAAACGGATAACTATTACGTGATGGCCCAACAAATTTTAACTGTGATCATTAAGTTAAAGTTAATTAGGTTTTTATGTCTTTTCTATTTTGTTTTGCAAATCAATATATGTATCATCGCTAAAAAGCAAATTTTTTTAAGTCGGAATGAAAATACCAACACTTTATCTTTAGACCCATACGAAATGTTCAATATTTTCTATTAATTTTTTGAAAATTATTGTTCGCTGGCGATATTCAAACTCCAATTTAGATTAAATATGTATTGAATTCAGCCAACGACAAACTATTTAAGCAGAAAGTAAAATTTGTGTTGAGATCTTTATTTGAGGAAGGATATAAGAAAGTTTCCACATTTTTTTTTTCTCACCATGCATGTTAAAAGCGTAAATAAAATTGTCATGATTTTGTCAAGATATAATAGGAAATTCGAATTTGAATAATTAATATTCGCTAGCAAACACTTGCCAAGTTTAATTTACAAAACGAAAAAAAATTGTAAGACAATGACATATTTTGTTTTTTAATAATTTATTGTCAAGATTATGTTTTGTCTTTGAATTGTTTAAGTTCATCGGTAATTCATCACTTGTTTTTCTACAGTAGGACCATTTACAATTATTTATGGCAATAATAGTGCAGAAACCATTAAAAAATTCCTTTCGGTCTAATAAGAAAAACCGAAACTGGGGGCTTCATATATAAACTTTACGCATATAGATTCGGATAACAAAATAAAACCATTGGGGAGCCCTACATAAAATAATAAATATTTTTTCAAAAAAAAAATAAAAAAATAATTCATATAAAAGATTCATTCACAAAATAAAAAACACAATTTATTGATTTATTGACAATCGGTTAATATGTCCATAGTAAGACCTGATTATATTCGTTAGTTATTCCCAAAACAATGGCCAGATTTCTTCAGCAATTATGATACTCTTTAAGATTAAAGTTTTCGTATTATTATATTTTTTTGTAGGCTTTAATGTCTTTATAGCTCTTTGGCTGTTATTTGCAACATTGAAAACACAACAATTCCAAATGTTCTAAAATACACTCCTTTCAAGTGAAAGACTAATTTTGGATAGACGGAAGACAAAACCAGACACAAAAAACACATGTCTGGTGTTGTGTTTACTAGCGCATTCACAGAGAACAGCTTTTAATACTTCTCCCATGCAAAATCAAGCACAAAAATTAATTAACGTTGCGTAAGATTTGGAAAGGCAAACAGAAATACTGACTGTCTAGTTTTATAGAATGATGAGAACAATGTGAATAACCCTTCAATAAAAGCTGAAAGATCCCACAGTGCAACTTAAAATATTAATTTTTTATTTGTTTCAAATTCCAAAAAATTCCGCCATGGATTTTGAGTTCAGTTCGGCATTATTTGTTCGCCCTGGAGCTAAGAAACTCTTCTATGCCACCAATTTTTGAAAAAGATTATTGTACCTTAAAGGACGAACAAGCAGGTCCTAGATTGATTCATGAGACCGGTAAAATTAACAAAATGAATCTACACCTATTCCAGCACTCTTTTCTATCGTTTGGCCTGATATCGATTGAAGGGATGGTTCACAATCTTCGTCTATTGTTCTGAAGCTACACGACATTTCTTTTTGGTTAGGTAATTATGGTGCGTTGGCCTCTTGTTTACCAGACTCACTAATCCAATTTTCCATCAAAGCTCCGTAGGTCAAGAATTAATGCTGCAAAGAATTAGCTTAACGTTATTACCGATATATCTTTTATTTCTCTGGCTATGCTATATACCCTATATGCCAGTTAGGAACGTTTTATGCGAAAGTGTATTACCACCACCATTAGAGATGGGACGGCGAGTATAATAATGTTTGTCATTCCGTTTGTAACACCATCGAAATATCGATTTCCGGACTATATTAAAAGTATATTATATTCTTGATCAGGTGTCAGAAATTACTAAGACGATATAGAACGATGTCTGTCATTCCGTACTGTTTTCTTTTTTCTTTAATTCACGCTACATGCTATCAATAATGAAGCAACCGTGTCTGAAATTTTGCCACAAAACTCGGTTCTTTGTTCTGCAGGCTTGGTCAAGTTTTCGAGCATGGGCTATATCCGGTCCAGGTTTTGTATATATGTCCCCATATAAACCGGACCTCCAGATTTGGGGTCTTGGGCATTATATAGAAATCGAAGTTTTTTATCCAAATTTGCCTGAAATTTGAAATCATAGAGGTATTTTTATGATCCATAAAGATGGTGTCTGCCCGGAAATGCGGAGTATTGGGTTCCATATTTTGTATTAGCCCCCATATTAGACCGATCTCCCGATTTTTATCTTCTTGGGCTTATAGAAACCGCAGTTTTATTCAATTTACCTGAAATTGGAAATCTAGATGGTATTTGTAGGCACAAACAATACGGGGTGCCAAAAATTGTGATTATTCGGTCCACCTGATTTTTTAGGATATCTCTTCTTCTT
>PGFW01019877.1:73764-84711 GCA_003123925.1 Haematobia irritans
TTTCGTATTGTAGACCACACATCACGGGTGCCAAAAATTGTGTTGTACGGTCCATGTTTTTGTATGGTTCCCCATATAAAACGACTCCCGATTGGGCTTCTGGGTTATAGGAAACCGTTAAGTTTTATCCATTTGTCTAAAATTGGAAATTCTAGGATGGTATTTTTAGGACATTAAAGAGGGGACGGAAAATGGTGAGTATTTCGGCCATTATTATTGGTTAGCCCCCAGTATGACCGATTTTCCCGATTTCTCTGGGCTTTAGAATCCGAAGTTTTATCCTATTTGCCTGAAATTGGCAAATCTAGAGTATTTTCGGGGTCATAGAGAGGTGTGCCGAAAAGCGGTGAGTATCGGGTCTATATTTAGATATGCCCCATAAGAGATCTCCGTTTAACTCTGGGGTTCTAGAAACGTAGTTTTATTCTGATTTGCTCTGAAAAAATTGTAATATTCTGGTATTTTATGCTCACAAAACGTGTATCGGGATTAAGTTTTTATCGGTGCCTTTGGTAAGCCCTTATAGACCGAATTCATTCTTGAGGTGTTAGAAGGCGGCACTGTTCATGAAAAGTTGCCTGAAACTCAATGTAAATCCAGTTTACTTCTACAGATTAAGATTTCAAATCAAGAGTTATTTATAATTTTTGCACACTACAATAGATGTTAATGATTCCTCTAAAACTCAAACAAAAAATGGTTTTATAAATCCCAGAATCTGATATAGTCCTCATAGTGAAATCTTTAAATTTACTTTCGGGAAGTGTCCTTCAAGGTCCTCAAGCCTCCTGAAATTTTCAAAGGAAACCATAAATATGTGGTTCATGGTTGGTTGGGTATTAAGGGGTTTCGGCCCGGCCAACTTAGTGGCTGTATATATTGTTTAAATTAAAGTTTAAGTGGGAGAAAATATCTCCAAAAGAAGGTTACATATATTTTGTAATGTTAGTATAGTGACTTCCTAGGCCTAAAAGCCATGGATTCCATAGCAGTCAACCGAATTCTACCTATTAGTGCTGCATTCTAAGTGAAGCTATCGATAAAAGGGGGCCGTTTTATATAACTCTGTCCAAACACGGTTCCATCAAAGTGTTTACACCACTTAGATAAGGGTAATAGAAACCAACGTCATCCAGCAATATTGAGAGAGAGAGATCTATCGCGTGAAAAACTTTTTGATTCTCGGTAAAGAAGTGGCACAGAATGACTTCCAAACTTGTAAACTTAGAATCAAAAAAATCTGGTAGCAAAATGTATATCGTAGCCAAGTCACATCCTGACTATACTGAAAAAAGAAAACCAGAGTCTATAAATTTTGCCATGGTTGGTTTCGAGGAACTTGGCGAAACATAAAAATTATGAGTTTTGGCCGGCATCTTGAGGCTCAAAGACCTATGTAACATACAAACTAAAGCATATTATAAGGATCAATATAGCATATCCGCCGGGATTTTTTTACTTGCAGACAAAGAACTAACCGGCCAAAACGTCAGGACGATACTTCATTATTTGGAAGCTGCAGCGTCATTACAAGCTGGCAGATATCCTCACATCGGTTTCTATTTTAAACCTAATCAGCAATTGATGTCGAAGTGTTATACTCCAATTCAATTTGAGGCAACGCGATGATGATGTTGGCGAGGAAGGATCATGTTGTGCATATTCTAATAATGCTCATGAAGTTATCTTAACATCTTAGATCAGTTTGTTTGGAGTTATTATCGGGAAAGTAACCCATCTTCGTGCTTACTTGACTTCACACAAAAGATGATATCAGCTTCAAAGCTTCAGCACCACAGCTCCATGTGAAATTATTAGATCAGTTTGACATCCTATTATCTCCGCCTGACCATCCTCCATCCAATGATGTTGTCTTAAAGATGTAAGCATTTATTATTAATCCAAATTATAATCTCAACATTCCACTAAATAATTAACTATCTAATTGAGAACGAATACTCTTGAACGCGATGCTTAATATTTTTCCAGCATTTCTTACCTTGTCAAGAGTCGTTTTTGAAAATATAAATTCGCACCTACAAGAGTTGAAGCTTGTTTAGAGGGGTGGTATCATTTCTTAACTTCTTGGTTACCTTTCAAATTTGAACAACAAAAAATGATTTTTGATGATCTTAATCGGGCTGCACTTTAACTTTAACCTATTTTAATCATCGAGTTTTTTTTCTATTTGATAGCAACATTGAACTCCACCAGAGAAGGAATATGATCACCTCAAACAAGTTTCAAGAGCACATGTTACTTTTTCACCAGCGATCGTGTACATTTGTCGAAACATATTATTTTCTTGTCAAACATAACATGCTTTCCAAATCAGATACATAATTTCCGAGAAAACAACATGGTTTCGGAAAACATGCTACATGTTTTCCGTGAAAAAGTAACATTTTGCTCTTGGAACATGGTTGGGGTGATCATATTCCTTCTCTGCGTGCTCTTAAATTTGGTCACTCTTAAAAACCGGACACCTTTCAAACGAGGACGATTTTCGTGAGACATTTTCGACCATGGGTGTCCACTTCTGAGAGGTTTCACTGTATTATAGTTTAGTTTCCTTCACAAAATTCTCGTACATATTGATCCTACTGTTTTTTATTTATTCAAGAATAATATTTTGAATAGTTTTATAATAATAATAATAAATGCGGTATATAGCTGCTAAAGAGAAAGATATAACTAGAAAAATTATAATAACAAAAAAAAAAAAAACACTAGAACAATGTGGCCCATGAGGATGGTCATTTTCTTGATGGTTTTATGGTTCTAACAACATAACCCAACACTTTTGGGTGTCTGAAACACAAATAAATATAAGAACAAGGACATGTTAATGTCATAGAATACTAAGTGGGTAAATCACTGGGAAACTTATGGAATATTTCTAAAACTATCCTTTATAGACCGAATTAGTAAATTTGAATTTTTGTAGATGTTATTTGATATTCTTAATATAGATTAGATGGCAATTTAAAACCTATTTTCTAAAAAAAAGTATGAAGTCTAGTTAGGTTACTTTAACATTAATACACGGATATAGATGTGTTTGTATATGTAGACCATATTTTTGGCTCTTTATCTCCCTTTACTGGCTTGCTGGGATTCTTCTCTAACAAAAAGGTCATGCAGTTGCAATTGCTGGCTACCTAAATCTTTTACTGCTACACTTTATAGTTCATGTTTTCATTTTTTGTAAGATTTTATTAGGACGTGTCTTATTTTTCTGCTGAATATGCTGTTGGTGTTTTTGCAAATGGTGTATATTTTAGATATTTTTATATTATATTTTATTCTCTCATCATAATAGTCTTGATGGAGAAGGGATATTTTTGGAAACGGTGAACAGTAACAGTGTTTGTATTGAAAACCAATGTAGTTTCTCGGATGTAATGTTGGCGAGCAAGACAACATTTATGGGGCATGTTCCCCATCCAAAAATAATATTTTTGCTATGCGACCTGATCATTTTCGTTTTTTCTTCCGTGTCAGGTTTATACCATGACTTGACAGAGCTCTGTTACGAAAATCAGTATGTTTTAAACAAGAATTGCGAAAAAAAAAAAAAAATAAATAAATTTAACACAAGGGAAGTGGTGAAGATCTCAAATTTGGCCAACGTTTGCAAATTTGGGTCGTCGATCTTAAGATAATTTTGAACAGGATTATCTCATCTCGACATATGAAAGATGAATGTGGTTAAATTTTGGCGATATTTTTTATAAATTTATTAAATAATTTCTTTTTAGAACAAAAATTAAAAAAAACCAAAAGATGAATATCCCTTACAATAAAATAATGAATTTCTTTAATGTGTTGATTGAAAACGATTTCAATTTGACCCTTATCATAATAAATGAGAAAATAATTTTGTATATAGCTCTTTTAAAGAAATATTAAGAAGTGTACAAATTAATAAATGCGTATAAAAAGAATATTAATACAACAATGCTGAATGGTATAACTCTACAATAACAAAACAAATCATTGGATTTAAAATATCGGGTGCAAAATTATCAAAAACTCTGATTAAATATTCCGGAATTTTGAATTTATGAGGTGAGTTCTGTTTGGGCTAACGTTATTCTAATAATATTGTTTTCTAATAGTTCGTAGAAGAAAGATATGCATATATTAAATATGAATATTATTATGAGAATTAATATCCCATGCACCATAAAAAAATATTTAGGTAAAATTTAATTTCTGTCAATTTGAAATATTTATACAAAACTGCTTCTGGAATATTTGTGTTGATCCCTCACCTGTGTTGAGCTTTTCTCATATTTCATATTGATAGAAGGTCTCATCCATTTGCATAATATATATTATCTGCAAAAATAGCTCTTGAAAGATTTGAACTTCGTGGTAATAGTAGTTGTTCACCAAAAACACACATATCTTATAATCAGGGATTAATTAATGGTTTTGACTAAATTTTACTTAAGAAATATACTCAAGTGTTTATTAGTGTACAGCGAATAAATTAAACACGTGCAGACACAATCGACCTCTCTAAGCAACCAGGGTTCGTGACACGCGATGGATACGATCATAAAACGGATACTATCTGTGATGGCTCAACATAAGTGATTCTACTGTGCTATCATAGTGAAAGTTAATTAGGTTTTAATTCTTCTTCTATTTGTTGCGCAAAATCCAAATATATGTTACATGCTAAAAACAGGAAATTTTTAAATCGAATGTAAATACCACACTTTCTTTTAGACGCTAGACGAATGGCAATATTCATTAATTATTGATAAATTTTGTTCGCTGGGGATATTCAACTCCAATTTAGATTAAAAGTATTTAATGAATTCAGCAACGACAACTACTTTAAGCAGAAAAGTAAAATTTGTGTTTGAGGATCTTATTGAGGAGTATAGAAGTTTCACATTTTTTTCTCACATGCATTTAAAGGTAAAATAAAATTGTCATGATTTGGTGTCAAGATATAATAAGAAATTCGTTGAATAATTCAATATTGCTAGCCAAGGCATTGCAAGTTTAATTTACAAAAATGATCAAAAGTATGTAAGACAATGACATATGTTTTTTAATAAATTTATTTTCAACGATTATAGTTTGTCTTTGATTGTTAAATTTTTCAATGCGGTAATTCATCAATATGTTATTCTACAGTAACAGTTACAATTTTTATGGCTATTAGCTGCCAGAAACCATTAAAGATTCCTTATTCGTCTAAATAAGAAAAACACAACTGGGGCGGTTATATCTAAAACTTTACCATAGATATTCGAATAAACCAAAATAAAAATCCATTTTGCGAGCCCACTACATTAATATATTTTTCAAAAAAATAAAAAAAAAATAATTTCATATAGGAAGATCATTCCAAATTAAAAAACACAAATTTATTTATTCGTTAACAATCGGTTTTATATGTCCATAGTTAAGACACTGATTTTATATCGTAGTGTTGATTCCCGAACATGCCAGATTTTCTTCAGCAAGTATGATTCTCTTCAAGATTAAAGTTTCGTGATTATGTTTTTTTGCTAGGCTTAATGTTTTATAGGCTCTTTGGTGCTTGTTTTGCAACTTCCATGAACAAAACATTCACAAGTTCCAAATACACTCTCTTCCAAGTGAAGTAACAATTTGGTAGACGGAAGACCAATAAACCGAGAACAAAAACACAGGATGTCTGCGTTTTGATTGATGTACTAGAAGCACATTGCAAGATCAGAACAGCTTTAATACTTACTACCCATGCAAAATCAAGGCAAAAATATTAACGTTGCTTATCAGATTAATGGAAAGCAAACAAGGAATACAGATGTCTAGTTTATGAACATAAGAAAGCCAACAATGTAATACACCCTCAATAATAACGTGAAAATGGATCAAGGCACTCTAAAAATTAGATTTTTGTATTTGCTTTCAAATTCCAAAAAATTCGCCCATTAGGATTTGAGTCTTCGACATTTATGTTCGCGCCTGAGCTAAGAAACTCTTCTATGCCACCAATTGTGTTGAAGATATGTTCCTAAAGGACGAACAAAGACAGGTCAGATGATTCATGAGCAGGTAAAATTAACAAGAATGAATCAGCATTATACACGCATATTCAAGCACCTTTATATGTTGGCCTGAATATCGATGAGCGGAATGGTTTCACATTTCAGTTTAATTGTTCTGTCAAGTAGCCACGACATTCTTTTTATTATGTTAAAAGTGCTAATTATGGTAGAGTTGACCTCTTACTACCGGACTCACTTAATCCAATTTTCAGTCAAGCTCCGTTAGCGTTCAAGATTATCGCTAGCCGAAATTACCTAACGTATTTACGGATATATCTTTTATTCCTGGCTATATACCTATATGCCAGTTAGGAAACTGTTTATGTGCTGAAATTTTTATGTATAACCCACCACCATGAAGGTGCATATATAAGTTGTCAATGGTATAATAAGTTTGTTATTCCCGGTTTAGTAACAGACAAAGCTAGAAACGAGAGACAGAATGAAATCGAGAATTTCCGACTATATAAAGTATCATAGTATATATACTAATATATTATATAATATATATATCATGATATAATATTATATTATATATATATATATATATATATATATATTATTATATATCATGTTTATATATTATATATATCATAATATATATATATATACTATCCCTCTCTTTGTTCTCTAGATCAATTTTATATATAAATATAATAATACTTATATGTATTATATATATATATATATATATAATAATTATATATATATCTGATATATTAATATATAATATATATATATATAATTATATATTCTTGAATAGCGGAGAATATTCTTATCAGGCATACGAATAACGATTTATCCTCGTCTGTCTGATCTGTCTGTTGTAATCACGCTACACGTCTTCAATAATGAAGCAACCGTGCTGAAATTTTGCACAAACTCGTCTTTTGTCTGCAGGCAGGTCAAGTTCGAAGATGGGCTATATCGGTCCAGGTTTTGATATAGTCCCCATATAAACCGACCTCCAGATTTGGGGTCTTGGGCTTATAGAAATCGAAGTTTTTATCCAATTTGCCTGAAATTTGAAATCTAGAGTAATTTTATGACCATAAAGAGAGGTGTGCAAAAATAGTGGGTATCGGTCCATGTTTGGTGGCCCCATATAGCACCGATCTCCCGATTTTACTTCTTGGGCTTATAGAAAACCGGCAGTTTTTATTCAATTAACTGAAATTGGAAATCTAGAGGTATTGTTGGACCATAAAGAAGGTGTGCCGAAAATAGGTGAGTATCGGTCCATATTTTGTATAGCCCCATATAGATCGATCTCCGAACTTTTACTTCTTGGCTTATAGAAACGCAGTTTTATGTCAATTTACTGAAATTGGAATCTAGAGGTATTGTAAGACACACAATACGGGTGCCCAAAAATTGTGAGTATCGGTCCATGTTTTGGTAATGGTCCCCATATAAAACGACCTCCCGATTTGGGGTCTTGGGCTTATAGAAACCGTAAGTTTTATCCAATTTGTCTGAAATTGGAAAAATACTAGAGGTATTTTAGGACCATAAAGAGGTGTGCCGAAAATGGTGGAGTATCGGTCCATAATTTTTGGTACAAACCCCATATAGAGATTTCCCGATTTTGTATATCTTTGGGCTTCTAGAATCCGAAAGTTTTTATCCTATTTGCTGAAAAATTGGAAATCTAGAGTATTGTTCGGGTCATAAAGAGGTGTGCCGAAAACGGTGAGTATCGGTCTATATTTTAGTATAGCCCCCATAAGAACGATCTCCCGATTTAACTCCTTGGGTTTCTAGAAACCGTAGTTTTTATCTGATTTGCCTGAAATTGTAAATATTCTGGTATTTTAGGCTCACAAAAACGTGTATCGGATTAAGTTTTTATCGGTCCATTTGGTAATGCCTCCATATAGACCGACTTCACTTCTTGAGGGTGTAGAAGGCGCACAAACACGTTCCATACAAAGTGTAATACCACTTAGATAAGGTATGAAACCAACGTCATCAGCAATATTGAGATGAGAGAGATCATCGCTGAAAAACTTTTTGATTCTCGGTAGACAGTGGCATCAGAATGACTTCAAACTTGTACTAAATCTAATAAAAATTTTCTGGTATATGTATAAGAGACATCTGTAGCAGAGTCGACATATCGGACTATATGAAAAAAAATAGACCAGAGTCTATAATTTTGCCCATGTTGTTTCGAGGAACTTGGCGAACATAAAATTATGAGTTTTGGACCAGTCTTAGGCTCAAGACCTATGTAATACAAACTAAAGCATTATAAGGATCAATATAGCCTATCGCCGGGTATTTTTTTACTGCAGACAAAAGAACTAATCGCGCAAACGATTCAGACGAAATAACTTCATTATTGAAGCTGCAGCGTTATTACAAAGCTGGCAGATATCCTCACATCGGTTTCTATTTTAAACCTAATCAGCAATTGATGTTTCGAAGTGTTATATCTCCAATTCAAATTTGAGGCAAGTTCGATGAGATGTTGAGAGAATGGATCATGTGTGCAATTTCTATATGCTCATGAAGTTATCTTAAATTAGATCAGTTTGTTTGGAGTTATATCGGAAAGTAACCCATCTTCGTGCTTACTTGACTTCACACAAAAGATGTATCAGCTTCAAGCTTCAGCACCACAGCTCCATGTGAAATTATTAGATCAGTTTGACAATCCTATTATGTCTTCCCTGACCATCCCTCCATCCAATGATGTTGGGCTTAAAGATGTAAGCATTTTTATTTTAATCCAAGATTTATAATTCTCATCATTATACACACTATATCATAACTATCCTAATTGAGAACGAACTACTCTTGAACGCGATGTTTAATATTTTTCCAGCATCTATCTCACTTTACGGATTTGCAAAATTAGTTTTCCATTTTGTTACCTTTGTCAAGAGGTTTTGAAAATATAAATTCGCACCTACAAGAGTTGAAGCTTGTTTAGGTAGGCGTGTATACATTTCTTTAATCTTCTTGGTTCCTTTCTAATTTGAATCTATCACAATGGACTGAATAGTCTAAGTGAGCCTGAATCTTAATCGGGCTGCCACTTTAACCTTATTTTAATCATCGAGTTTTTTTTCTATTTGATAGCAACATTGAAACTTCACCCAGAGAAGGAATATGATCACCTCAAACAAGTTTCAAGAGCACCATGTTACTTTTTCACAGCGATCGTGTAGCATTTTTGTCGCAAACATATTATTTTCTTGTCAAACATAACATGCTTTCCAAAATCAGATACATAATTTCCGAGAAAACAACATGGTTTCGAAAAACATGCTACATGTGTTTTCCGTGAAAAAGTAACATTTTGCTCTTGGAACATGGTTGGGGTGATCATATTCCTTCTCTGCGTGCTCTTAAATTTGGTCACTCTAAAAACGCGACACCTTTCAAAACGAGGACGATTTTCGTGAGACATTTTTCGACCATGGGTGTCCACTTCTGAAGATTTCACCTGTATTATAGTTTAGTTTCCTTCACAAAATTCTCGTACATATTGATCCTACTGTTTTTTATTTTATTCAAAATAATATTTTGAATGGTTTTATATAATAATAATAAAGACGGTATAAAGCTGCTAAAAGAGAAAGATATAACTAGAAAAATTATAATACAAAACAAAAAAAAAAAAACACTAGGAACAATTGTGGCCCATGAGGATGGTCATTTTCTTGATGGTTTTATGGTTCTAACACAGATAACCCAACACTTTTGGGTGTCTGAAACACAAATAAATATAAGAACAAGGACATGTTAATGTCATAGAATACTAAGTGGGTAAATCACTGGGAAACTTATGGAATATTTCTAAAACTATCCTTTATAGACCGAATTAGTAAATTTGAATTTTTGTAGATGTTATTTGATATTCTTAATATAGATTAGATGGCAATTTAAAACCTATTTTCTAAAAAAAAGTATGAAGTCTAGTTAGGTTACTTTAACATTAAAACACGGATATAGATGTGTTTGTTATGTAGACCATATTTTTGGCTCTTTATCTCCCTTTACTGGCTTGGGAGTTCTTCTCTAACAAAAAGGTCATGCAGTTGCAATTGCTGGCTACCTAAATCTTTTACTGCCTACACTTTATAGTTCATGTTTTCATTTTTGTAAGATTTTATTAGGACGTGTCTTATTTTCTGCTGAATATGCTGTTGGTGTTTTTGCAAATGGTGTATATTTTAGATATTTTTATATTATATTTTATTCTCTCATCATAACTTGATGATAGCTTTCTGGATATAGAGATTACTGCAAACTGAGTGTTTTTAGATTTAGATTTCTGATGAAAAATTTACTTGAATAATGTCTAAGCATATAGTAGTACTCACAATTATTACAGACCATGCTAGGAGTGTTAAACACAAGAAAAATATATCTAGATTTGTTTGATAGATTATTTTAAATTGTTAGAAAACAAGTGGGAATGAATTAATACTGGGCCAATATTTTAACTCATTTTTTTACCATTTAGGAAAAAAATAATGACTAAATCTAGTAATTTTTTTATACGTTTTTTATCCATCTATTTTTATTTTTATTTGAATTCACCAAGACGCTATAATTGACATAATTGATTTGCTTTCCATACAAAAAAAAAAAAACTAATAAAGATTGCCTTTCATTTAATTTAATGGTGTTGACATTAAATTATGATTTTTGCTATTTCTCGAAACATAAACTTTGCGGTATAGCAATATTATATTGCACTTTTTTCAACTATGCAGTTGCAAATAGAGAATTCTAGAGGATTATTTCATTTACAGAGCTTCTGATATTGAAATTCTGACATTGTAGGATTTATCTGCGCAGCATAGATAAACTAAACTGTCAGAGTTCAATATGCTTAAACTTGTCAAACATGGCTATTTAAACATTCAAAAAA
>PGFW01019889.1:0-12125 GCA_003123925.1 Haematobia irritans
GGCAGCCGTGAATGTTATTCAGCCCTCACTTAGACTATTTTAGGTCAATTGTGATACACAGTGGTGGATAAAAAAAAACAAAAAAAATTTCTCTCTTATGACTATACAATTGCATCAATCAGCCTATTCTAGTAATAACCTTGACTCGTTTATATCACGTGAAATTTTCACCAATATATGTTATATACACTTTGAATGGCCTGAAATCCAATACTCGTTTTTCGTTGTTCGGATAAAAACCCTAGCCTGTGAATTAATTGTCGAAATATTTATTTAGTTACAAAGATAAGAAGTGTTTATTTTCAAATTGTTGTTTTCGCCGACGTCTGTGAGTCGAGTTTAATTTTATACGACTCCGGCTCGACTCCGACTCCGCAAAATCTTTAGACTCGACTCCAAGACAAGATAAACTGGCATATGGAATAGATAGACAAGTAACAGGATAATCACAATGCGACTGAATAGTCTAAGTGAGCTGAATCTTAATCGGGGCTGCCACTTTACCTAACGGGATATGTCTTTAGTTCGATTTAAAAGTTCGCTTAGCTAACCTGTAGGCACTGACGGAGCCTCATGAAAATGGGGAGGTAAGCCATTCTTTCTCAATCTTCTTGTTATAATTTCATCATTCGATTAGAGTATACAATTCCACTAACAGATTAATTACTAATCAGAGGATACTTTAAATTTGCTATTACTTATATCATATAGTAAACAATCAATTGCGTAATAATACGCAAATCCACTTTTAGTTCTTATGGACCCAATCATAATAGGATACTTTCTCAAGCTATGCGCTATCCAGCCACTGTAGAAATAAAAAGCTTATAATATATATTACAAATTAAAATACCATTATAATTAAAAGACCACCCACCCACCATACTTTATATAAAGGCAAATAATAGGCGAATATTAAATCCGACACCATATTTCAATTTGCTTGTGAATTCAGGACTGCTAACCGTTTTGACCTGAAGAGAAAACAGCAGAATAAATAAACGATTCACAAAATATTTTTCAAATTACAATACTACTTACATAAATAGTTATTCCAGTTATATTATATTTTATGAATGTTCTAAAGCCAAATAAATCTTTACGCGTATTATTATATAATGGGCATACTCCAAAAATCCCAAAATGCATTACAGTAAATTTTCACAATCGTTCGAATACAGGAAAGATGTCTTGTACGCATTATGTTAGATTATTTTTGAGAGACAAGTATACTTTGGGGCTTATTGTTGTTTCGGTAATCGGCATCGAATTCAACCCACTGACATAAAATTTTTTGTCATATTTTCATCTGTAGATAATTAAAGTTATATGTAAATTTAAAAAAAATCTACGTATTTAGCAGTAATGGTACAATTCTAAAATAGAAAATGTGGATATTTTGCTGGAAAAGTCGATCTTAGCTTTAGAGGATGTCTACCTCTTATCTTTTGGTATCTGAGGCTACAGTTTAATACATTTTAGAAAATTTTTGAAATAATTGAAATATAAAACAAACATGGCAAGTGAGTGGAAAGTCGCGTTTTTTAGAAAGCGCGGAAGGTCGATTTTTTTTTCAAAAATCGCCGATTTTTCATTTTCTTTTTTTGCAAAATGGAACTTCACAATGTAACTCGAAATTAGCTTTATATGAGTAGGCATATTGCCTTATTGCGGAAAGGTTCAAAGTTTTGAAGGACCCCTCGTATTTATGAAGTATTTTGATAATGATTCTAAAATATGTTTAGAATCCAAATCTACACACTGACCAAAAATTGGAACAATTCGAACAAACATGTATACAGTTAATTTAAGCCTAATTTTTAGCCACCACCCATAGAACGGCTAGATGGGGTGTTATATAAGTTTGTCATTCCGGTTGTACCAACATTTCGGAATATCGATTTCCGACTTATTATAAAGTTATATGTATTCTTAATTCAGGAGAATTTTCTGACGATATAACCACTGTCCCTCTGTTCGTCGTCTTTGTAATCACGCTACAGTTTTTAATAATGGAATATCGTCCTTGCATTTTGGCACAGATTTCGCTTTTTGCTGCGGGCAGGTCAAGTTCGAAGATGGACCGGTCCAGGGGGCTAATCACGGCATTTCCTGGATATCGAATTTCATAATCGTATTTGAAAAAAATTGTTCGTTACGGATTAAAAGTTTGGATCACCGGGTTTCGATCGAAATTTAGATTGCAATTTCTTAAGTTGTTGCACAAGCAAAAAACGAAGCAGAACAAAATGAAATGAAAAATTAAGTTAGCCGTCACAAAAATAGAATGTAGAAAAAACATGTTTTGGAGCGTTTTCAAAGCTAAAAAAGTAGATCCCATATAAGCCGACCCCCGATTTGCGGCGTTTTGTGCTTCTTAGAAACCGTATTTTCTGTCCGATTTAGCCTGAAATTTGATATCTAGAGGTATTTGAGGACCAAAAATATGTGTCCGAAATGGTGGCTATCTGTCCATGTTTTGGTATAGCCCCCCGATCTCCCGATTTTACCACTTGGGCTTCTAGACACTTTATTTTCTATCCGATTTGCCCTGAGATTGGATAATCTTGAGGTATTTTAAGGTACACCAAGAGGCTGTGCGAAAATGGGGCGTATTCGGTTCTGTTTTGGTATAGCCCCCATATAAACCGATTTCCCGATTTTACTTCATTGGGCTTCATAGACAGTCTGTATTTTTTCTATTCGATTTGCCTTAAATTTGAAAATCTAAGAAGTATTTTAGTACCACAAATTAGTTGTTGCCGCAAATGATGCGTTTCGGTCCATGGTTTTGCATATAGCCCCCATATGAAACCCGACTTCCCGATTTCGGGATTTGGGTTCTAGAAACCGTTACTTTTCTATCTAATTTGCCTGGAAATTTGATATCTAGAGTGAATTTTTTGACAACAAATCGGTTGTTGCGATAATGGTTTCTATCGCAGTCACAGTTTAGTATAGCCCCCTATATAAGGCCTGATCTCCCGATTTTACTTCTTGGGCTTCTGAAAAACGTGATTTTCTATACGATTTTGCCTTAAATTGATTTCTAGAGGTATTTTTTAGGGCCACAAATATTGGTATTTGTAGAAAATGGTGGCCTATCGCGTCCATGTTTTGTATAGCCCCATATAAACCGATTTCTCCCAATTTTACTTTCTTGGGTGTTTCTAAGAACACTTTATTTTCTATCCGATTTGCTGAATTTGATATCTACAGTCTTTGAGCCAAAAATAGGATGTCCCGAAAGATGGATGTCTGTCGGTCCATGTTTTGGTATTAGCCCCCAATAGATCGATATCGCGATTTTCTTGCTTGGACTGTTTAGACACTTTATTTTCTATCGATTTGCCTGGATTGGAAATCTTGAGTAATTTTATGTACCACAAAGGTTGTAGCGAAAATGCTGCCTTCGGTCCGTGTTTTGTTTATAGCCACCTGATAGACCGATCCTCCCGATTTTTAACTTCTTTCGGCTCTAGAAACCGTATTAATCACATCCGATCTTTTTTTTAGAAATTTGAATATCTAAAAGATAATTTTTAGTACCAACAAAAAAGGTGTTAGGGAAAAAAATTATAGATGTACGAGAATGTTTGATATATCCGCCTTTTATAAACCGCCCTACCGATTGGGTCTAGATCTCATGTGGGGTTTTCAGAACCAATCTGCAGAATGTTTTGCATAGCATCCATATAGACTGATCTACTCGACTCAAACTCTAAAGGCTTAATAATAGACCGTAGTTAATCAAAATTTAGACCTGAAATTTTAAACGACTTTTAGTATTTCTATCTGATCCATTGTAAGACCTCCATATATGACCGATTGTCACTTTCATGAAGGGTATTAGAAGGCACACTGCATCATGAAAAATTGCATGAAACTGAAAGCCAATGTCCAGATCAACATTTCATTCTAATTCATTTTTAATATCTACACGATTTTATGATTTCAAAATCAAGGCGTTAGATCATGGCATCACTGTCATACTATTGCAACAACCTATGACGGAGATGTTGTGTGATTCCATCTGGAAACTCACAAACATAAATATGTTATATATTAAAAGATTAGACTCTGATCTTAGGCAAACATAGGGGTAGAATCTATTTATAATCTATCTTGCAGTAAGCCGTACTGGTATGAGTGGTCGTTGCTTTTGGGAGTTACTAATATCTGCTCATCAACGCCTCCTGAAATTATAAATGTATCAAGTAAGCCGCTACAACATCAGTTTTCAAAAGGAATTATTATTCCTTATAATTTGATTCATTGTTGGTGGGTAATTATTTATTTACTGGCAATTCTCTAGAATTATTTCAAGCTTCCATCTCATTTCGGAAGGTTACTCGGAGAGAGTGATTTGGAGGTACTCGACATCCCCTGGAAATACTCTCCTCTCTCTTTATAGTATACACTCTACGACGAAGATGTTTCAGAGATGTCCGCTTTAATTTGATTTCATCATATTCTACAGAGAAAAATTTAACTAAATTATATGATTATAGTGTTCAAAAAATTTCTCAAGACTTATAAACACAATTTACATTTTAAAACTTCTCTGTTTAGCGTTTCTATATTTACATCATTTCTTGCATATATTCTTTAATACTCTTAGCCATATTCCGTATTATTGACTTAGGTCACAACAATTTATATATTGCTTAATTCTCATCCCTCTAATAATTTGTGCGATTATACTGTATCACTCAAGGGAGAGATTCAATGGCAAATTGGTCGGTGGCCAAAACCATTGGAGGTTAGTCTTTCCAAGTTTCTTAGGATACAGTCATTCTAATTTTTATTGTCTTGGCCGGTAATTCATTGTTGCTTTGGTAATTTGGTGGTCCCGTCAATCCAGATAATTATACCTCAATCCAAAGGCAGGTGAAGAAAAGTCACACACAAAAAAAGAAACCACATTACAATTACTATCACGTTTGTGCATTTGAAAGACTTAAAATCGCATGTGTATTACATGAACGTTTAACACTTATTCAAATTGATGATATGCAGGTGTTATATTATTGAATTCACTAAATAGTAGGTGCACCTAAATTTTTGTGACAAGAAGAATTCTTACGGAGGGCGAAGAGACGAAGCAACCACGACATGAGGGTAGATGATAGGGCATACCTAAAACCATTGGTATCAACGAGGGTGGTTTAGGACTTATTTTTTTGTTACTATTATCGGGGATATGATGTTTCTGCTATACAACCTTTGACTTTGTCTTGTTTTGGCTACAAATATAGTACCTTCATAGTTAAACCGGAAGGCTTGGAATGGATGCAGCATTGTGCGAAGAATAAAGGAATATATCTTAACAATTTTCGAACCAGATATTCATACATATAATACTTAGACTATTTTGAGTATAAATAGCCTCTTCATGGGAGTAAAATGATAAAACATTTTTATTACATTGCGCAATGGTATTTGGAACGAATTCTCGGACAAGAACTATTTACACAGATTAATAGCATTCTCTCTCTATTTTAGTTGTTTAATATTGTTCGTTACTCTCGGTTTGGAAGAATTATTCATCCATTATTTTTATTTACGTTATATTGTTTCTGCATTTCAATGGTTTTCCGATTAGTGGTTTTTCCTTTGTTATCTACGTGATTTGTCTTGTGTATTTATGTTTTCTCGCATCTTTTCATATCACTACTTCATCAGGACTGAGAGGATCTTGCAAATAATTTACTTTCTAACTCATTCGATGGAGATTTAACTCGTTTTGGTTATACTCATTGCTAATTATAAATTTCTTATTTTAATTTTTTATCGCGTTACGGCTCTTTCAGTCTAAGCATAGTTTATTTGATTTTTATTTTAATTTCTAATCTTCATTTACCAGCATCTCAGTCTCTCAATACAATAAGATATGTTTCGAAAATAAATTTTCTCTCATGTTATCGGCGGTTGAGACTGTGTTCTTAGACGTTATGTGTCATCATTTTGACAGCCAGTCTTACTTGCCTACCTTAAGTGCGCATTATTTGCTCCAAATATCTTCAAATGGTTATAACAATACGGACAAGACATGTGATAGAATTTTTCAAATTAATTGCCGCTGTTCTCTATGCCGGCACGTATAGTATATCACCTTTTGATTAGCAAACATTACTGTTTTTGATTTTTACGTAGTAACAAGTGTCGAAAGTATTTGTAAACAAACCTGCTTACTTTGCGCTTGGGCCAATACCACAGAACAAGCTGTTGATAAGTTTGTTTTACTATGAATAGAGCGAAGGACATATCAGTGGCTGAAAAACATAGATAACTACTTTATAGTTATCTTCTACTTCTGCCTTGGAGGGGTAGTGGAAGGACGAGATTACACCACATATGACTTGTTGAATATCTCGCAAAATTGAGGATTTCATTTTCACTGTGAACACATATACAGGTCATAAAAAAATGGATACTGAGATACACTTGGAAATTCACTCTGGAAAATGAGAAATAAGTTGGCGAATTTTTCAAAATATTATTTACGTAGAAAATTTTGTTAAAAATTTTATCTTCTATAAGAATTATATAATTTCTAAAAAAATATATCTTCGAAAAATTTGAATCATTTTTCTTTTCCAGATGTCCAAGTTCCAATCTGTATCTCAGTATCATTTTTTATGACCCGTTAATTTCAATTGAAATATTTGCATATTCACAATTTCATATGTGGTTGTAATCTTGTCCTTTCCACTAACCCCTCCAAGGATAGTAGTGAAACAGAATACGAAGAGGAATACACGGTGACAGATGATACGGTTCCCTATATTAGTTAAACAAAATATTCAACAGTTTAGTTGATGATTGACCACAACACCAAGAAGCAAGAATTTGTTTACAATAAACCTTTCCAACCAATATACGTCATACTACGAAATCAAACGAATGTTGCCATTACAAATAGTGATTATTTGCGCATTTAAATGCCGGATAAGAAAAGGCAGGCGCAATTACATTAACTAATTTCTCCGATATGCAATTTTTTCTTTGCAACCTGCATACTTGTTATCATTTTGTTTTTATTTGACATGCGCCTTAAGGTGGCAGGCAAACTGGTGCTTGTCAACAGTGTGACAATCGTTCGAAAGACCACCCCCCATAACATACAAGAAAATTATTTTCCAAACAGTATGTAGTGTATTTGGCAACCGATTGCTGGGAAATGAAAATAAGAAATAAATTAAAATCCGACATAAACTCATGCCTTTAACCAAAAGAATTTAACCGACCGAAATTAATGGCTATCCAGTCTAAATAGGGCAGAGATTTATAATTAGCAAATTGAGTTATAGAGCCAAAACTGAGTTTATTGTGCGAGTCGATTGTATAATATGATCATGTGCCCATGAGCCTTTCTTCAAGGTCATAGATGAGTGAGTGATCATCCGAAAAAGAGATGCAAGAGAAAACTGTACACAAGAAACTGATAAATTAACACCAAAACCGAGCATCGAAACCTTTGAAAAATAACAAACAAATATATCAATTAGCCAATAAAGATTTTAACATGGCAATCTCGTAAAATTCTCAACCAAAAGTGGACAACTATTCAAACACAAAAAGGGAAACAAATCTTGTATATCTTGGAAATTCCGTCCAAAACATTGGCTTATAATTTTTACATTCTTTACTTACCATGAAGAAGGCATTATTACATACAAGTATATAGTAATATATATTGTTCGTTTGTTAGATACAATCCTTTATTCTTGGCACACTGCATCATTCAAAGCCTTCCGTTAACTAGTTGAACGTGTACTATTTGTAGCCAAACAACAAAACAAAAAAGGTGTAATAGCAGAAACACACTATAGTGAATAAAAAATAAAAATACAAAAATATGGAACCAAAAACGCAACCCTCTGTCAACCAAAAATAGTATTCGAAGAGGTTAATAGCCATATCCACTATAACCCTCAATTTGCGTGGCTTCTCCTTCGGCCTCAAAGGAGGATTCTTTATAGTCACATTTAAAAATTTTTGAGGTGAAATTCATATTATAAGTGAAGATACTCAATAAAGTAAATTATGAGACACAAACTTTTACTGATATCATGCTCCACACTTCGATACGCTTATCGCTGAAACAGTTTCACAGTTACACATAGCGTTTGTCTTAATATCCGAATAGCACAAATCGTGAAATTTTGTCTAAATTGGTCTTTTTGGGATTCTTCACTGCTTTTGGATTGCCGGGTACTAAATTATTTGGATAATGACCGGCGAACACACAAAGATTTACCAGCACAACTGAATTTACCGCCAAGACAATATTTGAATCAGTACCAGCTTGGCGAAGCTCCTCCAATGTTTTGGCCACCGGGACATTTGGCCATGAAGTCTACCCTGATGACAATGATATTCGCAACTAATTGTGGCTGACTTGCAAATGGTGACCAAACAATAATGATGGTTGAGTTTGTATGCGATCTGTATTTAGAAGCTAAAAGCAGAAGTTTTTGTATTTGCTTAAATTCTTGAAAATTTTTTGAACCTAAATCAAAATTCTAGTTAATTTTTTTAGATAGATGAATCAAATTTAAACGTTTCCTTTGAAAAAGCTCTTGCGTGTAGAGTGTTCTGGTATTAAAGAAAATATTTTCAGGGGGATTTTCGATCGACAAATACCTCCCATACGCCGAATGAGAATGGAGCTTGGAAATAATTCCATAGATTGTCCAGTTTAGATAAATACCCACCACATGACTCAAAATATATTAATTTCCGTTTGAAAACTGGATGTTGTAGCGGGGTTACTTGAAATAACATTTATAATTTCCAGAGGTTTGTATGACGAGAGGTATTTTCCCAAGCACCAGTTTCAACCAGTAACGCTTAACTGAAGATGAAATATTATAGATTCTACACTATGAAAGCTAGGATCAGATTCTCAATTTATAATTAACCAAATTTCTGTTTGAGTTTCAGAGGCAATCACAAAAAACATTCTCGCTTGGTAGGTGACTGCAAGAAGATTGAATGGATGAAGCTAATCCGTCCTTTAGATTATTTTAAATTCACATAAAATCTGTAAGATTATTTCAACATGTGCTTAGCAAGAAAGGTTTGATCTGGCGACATGGCTTTATTCTCGAGTATCTCAATCTGATTTTCGTTCTCAATGATCAGTGAGTGCTTTGCTTCTAATTAACTTGGATATGACAGTGACATCGGGTCCATATATGAGATTGGCGGTCTTACCAAATGGCACAGGAGTGAGAACTTAAATAACGTTTAAAATTTCAAGGGCAAATTTGAATAAACTACGCGTCTATAAGCCGGAGGAACGTGTTTAGTCGTTGGAGAGTCAGTTCTATAATAGGATGCTATGCCAAAAACATTCTGCACATGAGGTTTCTTGATAACCCACAGAAAATCCTAGCACCAACAAATCGAAATAAGGAGGGCGAGGGACCAATTATAATGAAGAGGGGGACATATAATACTCATACAATTCGTTCACCAACTATTATCTATACCTCAACTACGACCTATATTACTTAGTGTACTAAAATACCTTTAGATTTCAAATTCAAAACAAAAATCCGGAATTGAATAATACAATGGGTATTACTAAAGAAAGCCGAAAAGAGAGTAAAATAATTCGAGTTATAACAAGGAGATGAGAAATGCAGGTACCATATATGGATGAGCTATATAGTCGAAACACGACCGTTGATCAGGCATTCATCTTCGCTACACCTTCTTTGTGGCGTACAAAAATTGGCGCTGCAAGATTTTTCGCATCTCAGGCAAATCGGATAGAAAATAATTTATAAGTGTCTAACAAAAGTTTGCGCGACATGATTAAAGGATAAAATTTTCACGGATATCTCAGGAATACTATTTATGACCGAGTTAGGGACACCATATAAACAACTACATAAATGCGACCGAACAGAGACAACCCAGATTTTCGGGGGACACTATTTTGGTCCTTTCAATATACCTGAGATATCAAATTCAGGCAATCGGTGTAGAAAATAAAGTGTCACTTCAGAAAGCCCAAGAGGAGTAAAATTGGGAGATCGGGGTTTATGGGGGTATACCAAAACATGGACCGGGATAGGCACCATATTTTCTACACACTATTGTGGCCCGTAAAAATACCGTCTATAAATTCAATTTTTTAGGCAAAATCGTATAGAAAATTACGTTTCTAGAAGCTCCAAAGAAAGTAAAGATCGGAGAGATCAGCCTATATGGGGCCTTATACATAAACCATGGGACCGGATTATGAAAAACCATTATCGGCAACCGATTTGTTTCAAAAAAATCCTCCCATTCTCTTCGGGAATTTCAGGCAAATTAGATGAAAATACGGTTCTTAGACAGCCCCAAAGAACCCCAAATCGGGGCTTAAAATGGAGTGTCGGTTTATATTGGGGGCGACGTATAGCAAAACATGCGATAAGGCATCATTTGGGCAAACTATTTGTGGTACTAAAATTACTTTTAGATTTCAAAATTTAAGGCAAATTAGTACGAAATTATGAGGAGTTTCTACGAATGTCTAGAAGCCCAAGAAGTAAAAATTCGGAAATCGGTTTTATATGGGCTATACCAAAGACAAGTGAACCGATACGCCCCATCGCTCACCGTGCTTTGTGGTACTAAAATACCTCAAGAATTTTCCAATCTCAGGCAAAATCGAGATGTGAGAACATAAGAGATGAGATACTGAGAAGCCCCAGTGGTAAATCGGTGAGATCGGGGGGCTATACCAAAAGAACTATGGACAACGTTTATAGGCAGCTACCATTTTTTCTCTTCGAAACAACATTATTCTTTTGGTTCTCTTTACAACTACCCTCGGTACATATCAAATTTCAGCAATCGGACAGAAAATACGGTTCTCAGAAGCACAAAACCCCACGAAATCGTTACGCGTTAGTACCCCCGGGCGAGGTCGGCTTATATGGGATCTACTTTTTACTTTCGAAACCTCCAAAAAATGTTTTTCTACATTATTGTATTTTTGTTGACGTCTTTAAGTACACTCTTTATTTTTCAGTTTGTCATTTGTTTATATGCTTCGTTTTTTGGCTGTTGGCAACAGCATAAAAAATGATTGCATTTCAATGGAGTTTCAGATCGGTAATCCCCGTGATTGCACCAATTACTTTATACATCAGTAACGGGCAATTATTTTTTCAATACCGATTTATTTGTATTCGAATTACGCGAATGTGCCTTGTGATTCGCCTCACCCAATGGTAAACCGGGCGTCCATCTTCGTAACTTTGCTCTGGCACGACAAGCACAAAAAAAAAACGAATTCACTTGTGCCAAATTTGTCAGGAACAGATTATCTCATTAAATTAAAAATTATGTAGGAGAAAGCTTCTTTTACGGTGTATTGCAAAACAGCATTAGACGAGACAGTTTAGGGGAATCATGATATATAAATCGTGAGAAATAGCATTTTTCTTCTTTTTACAACTGATATAAGTTTTTTAGTATATCTTGTATTAGTCGGACAAATACGAAATTATGTTCGAAGTCTGTTGTAATACAGTCCGGTACGACAAAATCTTATTATACCCATTTCCGTTCTATGGTGGTGCTGCGGGAAGAAAATTTTACATTAACGGCTTTTAAGATATTATACCTGGTAATATACATGTTAGATGTCATCAGGTATTGCGAGAAAACTCACAAGTTTTGGGTCACTCTAGTATTTTAACTTTCGTGTAGATTTGGATCTAAACAGTAAATTTAGATTCATATTTTAAATACTTCAAAATACGGAGGGCGTCCTTTCAAAACTTTGACCCTTTCCCATATAAGCAATATGCTACTCATATTAAAGCTAATTTCGAGTACATTGTGAATTCCATTTGCAAAAAAAGAAAATGAAAAATCGCGATTTTTTGGAAAAAAAAATCGACTTCGGCGCTTTTCTTAAAAAACCGACTTTCCACTCACTTCCATGTTTGTTTTATTTATTTTCAATTATTTCAAAAATTTCTAAAATGTATTTAAACTGTAGCCTCAGTTACCAAAAGATAAGAGGTAGACATCTCTAAAGCTAGACTTTTTCAGCAAAATATCCACATTTTCTATTTAAATTGTACCATTTATGCTAAATACGTAATTTTTCT
>PGFW01019907.1:63476-76693 GCA_003123925.1 Haematobia irritans
GAACTTTTCACAGATTGCCGGAGGCAATGAAGGCAATATCAGAACGTTTGAAATGTAAAAGCATGATCAACGAATATTCGGAATTCAGCAGGATCCGCATCATATGGGTACCGGGACATGCCGGAATAAGGAGAAACATAAGCTAGGACGGACACATAGGGAAGTGAACTTAGAGAACACAAGCCAATAGAGGAAACGCGATGAATGGGAGACGTTACCACGGCGTGACCCGGATAATAAAAAGACTGGATAACTACTCAAGGAGAATAGAACGACAGTCAGGAGGGCCGTGGAAAGAATGACCGAGTACCTCGAATTGAGAGCACATCTGTGCTGGATAAGAGTAGGAGAGGATGGTGTATGTAGGGCGATTTTTGAGGATGATGCGACATTGGCACACTACCACCATGGTGCAATGGTTAGCATGCCCGCCTTGCATACACAGGGTCATGGGTTCAAACCCATTTTCGACCAAACACCAAAAGGTTTTTCAGCGGTGGATTATCCCACCTCAGCAATGCTTGTGAAATTTCTAAGCGAAGCACTATTGAACGCATTGATCTTAAAATGGAATCGGGCAGCACTCACAATGGACGGAATAGTCTATGTGAGCCTGACATTCAGCTGCCACTATACCTAACTAACTTTGGCTACTACCTTTGTCACTACACTGCCTTTGCTAGGCTCAGTTACAATATAGGTGAAGAGCTGGTCCAAATTGGAAGCATGGACTGGAAACATTATTAGGTAATTCGTTAGAGACACAGAGTTTGATTATTGCGTTACATTATTTATTAGTTATTTATTTTACCGGCCTAATAGCAGCCGGACATTACAAAATATAACTTTTTAATTCAATTAAATATAATTCTATATTCCAAGTTGGCCAGAAGGGACCCAATAGGACAGTATATATTCCAAATGGGCCAGAAGGGACTCTATAGGTTAGTAAGGACCATAGCGAGTCAGAAGGGAATCCCAAACTAGTTCTTCGAGATGGGTCAGTAGGGACCCCGTTGAGTCAATAAGGGCTCCGGGGTACTCAATAAGGTTCAACATGTATAAACAGATGGGTCAGAAACAGGAAGTGTATGCAACCGACATGAGACAGAGCAACCTGTCCTCTTTTCAACCTAACCTTAACCTTCAATCGTTTCTCTTATAATATTTAGGGGTTCCTGTATTAAATCTCTATCAGGCAGTTTTCCTCTGGCTGCAAGCACCACATCATCTCTAAGAAGAGCAAATGAGTTTTTCTAGCAATATTCAAAGTAAAGTTAAACAGAACTTTTTCTTGGAAGTGTCCCAATTCACATATCTTTGAATGTTAGCTTGTCCCAGAGAGGCTAAAGTACGTCATTTTGTTGGTTATTCCGACGGGCTTACTATATCCGTCATAAAACATATCACTTTGTATCTACACCTAATTCTTAATATCCGTGTGCTTGTTTGAGTCGATGGTGAAGAAGGGAAACGAATCCAACGGACAACTTATCCGTCTTGATCGGGGGAAATTTAGAATAAAGCATTCATTTCAGAGAAACAATACTAATACTATGGCAGGTCTGGTGGCAGTCCGTCTTATAGTTCTCTTAAATTACTCTGTCCATCATGGTACCAATGTGGGAGCAACCGATCTTCCATACAAAGGATCATGGGCAATCCTAGATTCACCAAACACGCAAAAGGCGATGGAACTCCAAACAAGATACAATTGGATAAGTGGTTATAATAACACCTGTAAACAGATAATATGATCACTCATAGTAACTATTAATAGTGACTTTATTTTAATTCCTTCAGTTGCATCGTTTTGGGCAGTACTATATCTACGGCGAATGATTGGTGACATATAAGAAATCCTATTCAGACAAACATTGTGCTCCACCCTATGAAGATGTGGATATTGAGAGTATCACAGTATATCCTGGGTTATAAACGTCGTTCATTTCAAAAATATACTGCTTTGATAAGATTGATACGACCAGTACAATTCAATAGTAAGGTGAAAAAGGTTCCCTTTTAAAACATAAGATTTCACTCATAATTTTCCTTTATTTATTTAGGTCACATCAAGCCAATTTGCTTGCCATTAGATGCACATATTAATGCTGAATGTCTATGGATACATATGTAGCAGGTTGGGGAGTTACAGAAAAAGGGTAAGAAAGAAACGTTAATCTCTCCTTGGATTTGCTAGACACTCGCAGAATATTCAATAAATTCTCCTTTCGTTTGAAGTATTTCGCTAGAATAGCATCGTTGACAAAATGTTTCACAGATTATGCTGGAATCATTGCACTTTTCAATTGGTCTTTCAGATCCATGTGAGTGATTGGTCTACAGTAATCCATTCGAGGAAGCCTATACTGAATGAGTACAGAGTGAAGATAGGTACTCCGGTCTGTATACTTTGGAGGACACGCTGAAGAGATGCCTGGTGATGTGAGAGCCTAAGGTCCACAATTGGGCAGACATCATGAATTGCTGGGTTCCGAGAAGGGAGAGGTAAAATGCATTGAGATACCAGATCTGGGTGAGATAGCACACCTGGTCTCCTCTAAGCAGCCGTCTTCTCCTTCATAACCTCTTCCACCACAGTCACAACGCTTCACTGGGTAGGAAGCTATTGTTTTCCGAAACGCTGTGTGTTGGCCGCATCCCTCAAATTCCATCCGTGATTCCCGTCATCATGTAACACCGATTTATAGTGGTCAATGATCTTTCCGTGTCTCTGTACTTAAAATCGACTGGATGGGCTTCTGCTCGTCAGATGGTATCCCTTCGCAGGATGTGATAATGGTTTGGGTGGTTTACCCCTATGCGCTTAATCAGATGCTGGTAGGGTGGGAGGTTTGCAGTGTCCGCGTCACAGAAGAACGTTTTGATCACTTCAATGCCGTCCTTATTCCCCAATCGCCGATTAAGTGGACGATTGATCTTTTTCCGTGAATTCTTTTCCTGAAATCCAGGATGTGATGATGGTTTGGGTGGTTCACCACTTTTGTTACTTTATCAGGTGCTGTTGGGTTCGAGAGGTAGCAAGTGGCCGCATCAACGAGACCGTTTTTGTGTACCCCTCAATGCCGTCCTCATTTGACTCATACTGGCAATATTATGTATCTGTTATTTTGAAATTGACATTCAGTGGCAATCCGAAGCCCTATATTTGTACACCGTTGAAGATTTCTTCATTAGGTATCCGCTATATACTTCGGAGTCCAAACGGTGTCCGGCATAAACGAGATAGGGGACGACCAAGTAGAGCTGCATAGGTCTCTTTTATATATTGTTCTCTATATCATGTTGTTCTCTTAAAGGATGCTACCAAAACCAATGTCGTTCAAAATCTGTGTTTCCCAACGTTTTTTAAGCTACTATGCTTTCCAAAAAATGAACAACCATGATCTAAACTTTGCACAAAGAACCTTGGGGATGCATGTGGTTTGCTCCGGCCGGGTACCTTTTTCACATCCGTTGGGTCAAAGAATTTAAAAACAGAAAAGTTCAGTGATTCTTGCTGACTAAAGAATTCAGCTAAGTGCTGGAGGTAGTATTGAAGAATCTTAGTATTATCCCTCGGACTCTGATGTCCTCTACTAAATGTAACAAAGGTCCAGTTCTCATAATGATAATTAGTTTGACATTTAACGAGTGGAAGAGAAAGATACTGCCACGCCAAAGTTATAAAAGAAGTGGAGATGAGTAACTGCCTTGAGGAACCCCAAGAGCTGTTTTTTGTGGTAGTCTTTGTTGATGTCGGTTATGAAAAGAACTTCAATATTCGGTTTTGCCCTGGTGCAGTGAATTCGCACCATGTTGGCTCCGTCAGACCAAATTCGACAAAACTTCAAAACACCATAGTTGGGAAAATACTAACCTGTGAAGTCGATAAACTCCTATATAGGGGCGAGGTTAAAGCTTTGGAGCTATGGCTCGGTAACGTTGGTGAATAGTTAGAACGGTCAGAAAGGGCCCCATTTTTCATCGCCAGGAGCACTGAAGCAAATATAGTGGTCAGTAAGGCTCAATTAGAATCCGAGTTTACTGGGCACTTGGAGTTGGTGGCATCATTGAAATTCGGAATAAGGCTGATAAAACTTTCTGGCAAGTTACGCGATGAGATACCGAATCTTGTTCTTTGGCAAGAATTAACGTTAGTGAACCTGAAAAATTGCAAAGAAATTAGAGAAAGCTTTTTTCTAAATTAACACAATTACTAAGACCAAAAAACTATACTCTGCGAATTCAGTTCTCTGGCTTGCGTGTGGCAAAGTACAGAGTACTTTTGACTGTGAAACAATGAATCAGCTGGCTTTTTGTTTCTACCATTAATAGATGAATGTACTCCCTGGAATAATCCATACGAGGAAGTGGGTGTATATTAGTCAGTGTGTAATGGAGAATGTCTGATTCTAAAAGATTAATACTTTTCATTCTTCGTTATTTCAGGTTATGCTTTCCGATATCGTTCTACAAGGCGCACTATACCTTTGCAAAAACGGGACATGTGTCGCCAGCCTTTCGAGATGACTCGATAACAAGCGATTGAACATCTCTGTTGGCTGGGAGGACTTGACCAAACATAGCACATGTCGTGTGGTGATTCTGGGAGGACCTCTTTTTGCCGCCGTTCCCTTTGGATATATCGAAAATGCGGTACTTCAATTTGGTATAACTTCAGCAGGTAGTTTTGCTTGTGGCAGAAAAGGCAATTTTCCCGGAGTCTATACAATTACGAATATTAGTCACTGGATTATTAAACAATCTAATTGAAAATGGCACACTAATAAATTATAATGGCCTGGAAACTCAACTGATGAATTGGTTAATTTTGTCATATGACTTGGTATAAACATTAATGGAATTACAATGGTGTAATCACCCCATCATGATTATTATGTTATCTTTTTTTCCTACATAGATGATGTGTTTATTTTCACAAATATATGGTAGTTTAATTAAAAATAAATAAAATTAATATACATATGGTTATATGTAGATATGTATGTTCATATTCATAATAATATGGGTTTTTTGTTTTGGAAAATGATTTTCATTTGATTGTTTCGGATGTGTGTCAGATTTTCACACTCGATTGTTGTTATTTTTATGCAGAATGGTGTTCGAAATTCCAGGCTTTAATAGCATAGCCTAGCAAAATTTATTTATTTTAGCGTGTTTTACGGTCAAAGCTGATATTATTGGCCGGTCCAAATGTTCGTAGGATCTTGATCTCTTTCTTACGTTTGGTGGGTTCGTATTATTTCCGAGCAATTTAACACATTCCGTTATGTCATGAACATCTGCCTGCAGGATTGTATGATGGTGCAGTAATCGGAATAAGATCTCAGTGTCTGGGTCCTCCTCATCGTTGTAACAGGTATTTCCCTCTGGTATCTGTTCAGGGGTTCTATTCTCCCAGGATCATGCCACTGGCGTCAGAATGTGAAGGTAATGGTCTAGGGTTGAATTATGCTGGACACATTATTGAAGATAGGATTAAAGGAACGAGGCAGTAACGATAAAGTGGGTACTTAACCCCAGAAATTTTCAGTGGCGGCACACAGAGGGTCCTTTGTAACATACACAATATTTCGTTTTGGAAGTTGCCATAAAAAGAGTGTATAGAGATACAGATAATCCTCTATATTACTGGGAATGTTCTACGGGTGAATTCTCAAAATAAAAATATTTTCGGCAAGAAATTTGAAACCCTAATTCCCAATAGAGTAGTTAGAATTCAAAATAGAGTCGATAACATACTACTCTGCACTATCTTATCTTCTATACATAACTCACGCTATCTATCCTTTCTATTCAGTGTCTAAGTATTTGTTATCTGAAACGGGTCTAACGATTTGATATGGATATCTGTATTTTTTATTTGATAGAACGGATCCGAACGGCGTTTCATTGCGGTGAAACCTTTTGAAGAATTGAAACACTCAGGAATGACACCAGCATTACTGGGCACGGATTCTGTGACGTTCTCAAAATAAATACCTTTCGGCAAAAAATGACAGTAGATTTGATTCACAATAGAGTTCTCAAAATAAATACCTTTTTAGCAGGAAATTTGAAACCCAAATTCCCAATAGAGTAGTTACGATTCACAATAGAATCGATACCCAAATTCCCAATAGACAACTTAGGATTCACAATAGAATCGACAGTATCCTACTCCGTCCCATGTATCCTACCTATTTAGCGCCTAGATATTTTTCTATCTAGAACGGGTCTAATGATTTGATATGGATGTCTGTATTTTTGATGCAGAGATTTGTCATACAAAGAGTGTTGGGCCAATTCAAAAATTTGTTTACTATTACTACTCACACATTATTCCTCACGTCTGTACAATGAGCTGCGGTCAGCACATATTGATTTGTTATTAAAGTTCCGGCACAACGAAAACGGCGTCGTGATTTCACATCTCCTGTATCGAGCAAAACCATCCAAGGAAATTCTGATAGACGAACTTCTTCACCACTTGCAATACGATCACCACTCAAAGGGCCACAAGGCATGGAGCGTAGTATCCGTTCACCTATGGGAGACTGCAGATAACTTGGTGTCGGAAGAGGAGCCACATTAGATGGGTGATAGGGCGAATCCACATTTGCCGGATATTGAATGTTGGAATCTCTATGATATGGATAATGAGAATTATGAACATATGGTGGTGAAGGTGAAGGCTTTGCCATTTGTGTTTGAGGCGGTGCATGGTATGGCTGACCCAGATTGATGTCATAAGAAGCACAACAGGCATAATGCTGGCAAACAAACCAAAAAAAAAATGCATCCATTTAGACTATGACAATCAGCTAGAGGGCTATTGTTTGGTGATTAAGATTACTTACCACATTACCTCGGGAACCACAATGACTTTGAATTATATAACGATGGATATGTTCTGGATATGGAGGTGACCATGTTTGCAATAGCCATTCAATGCGTCGACATTTAGCCATGGGCACACATGAACCCTGGGTAAAATCTGGAGTAAAGCAACCTAGGTAACCAAGAAGGGCTTTATGAATCTGCCTCCTTGTTCTAACATTTCAATCTTACCTACCAGCATAACCATTATTTTCAGCTATTCCATAGTATTGACCATAGATTTCAAAGGCCTTTAGGTTTAACATCAACCATATGAGAAGTGATCTGACGAAAGCGTCGAGCATTTTATTATGTGGTTTGGTTTTTTTTTTCAAATAAAATATTTTACGGGTTTATGCGTTATTTCTATTTGTAGAACTGAATCCGTAAGAGACTACTCGGTAAATGATAAGAACCTCAAGTTTCTCGTAATTGACTAGAATATATTTTGGTCTTCATAAAAAAAAACAATTCAGAGATTTCTGAATCTCTTTTTTGTAAACTAAAACCAAGACTCTTCCAAATAAAGAGTCTCGATGTTATTTTGCTATTAAAGAGTGGACTAGTTGGCGATAAAGAAAGGTTTCACATCATATATTCATTGTAGTAATAGACTCATGGATAGTATTCCATTCTCTTTTGCGAGAAGCATATAAAAATGTTTGAAATAACCCATATCGATAGCGGTAATGCTGTGCAAGGGAATATATTTTAAGCAGGAAATATATTTTCTGTTCTTAAGGTCATTAAGATTTTCATAAGCGAAAAAAATTTATGAAAAAACGGAAACCGCGGGTTTTCATTGGCTTTTTAATTTGGCACACTGTTAGTTTTAAATTAAATGTATTGTAAAATACAACCCTGAACTATTATAAAAATGCTTGAAAACAAAACAAATTCAAATGGCTTGAAAAGTCTAAGCAAATTTCTTACTCTCTTTTGAAGTCTGAAGATAAGATTGCACCCGTAACTAAGGGAATAAGGGAAGGCAATTTGCTTTGAATGGCTATTTATTTAATTTCTCTGTCTTCCACCTATTACGTACGTCTACCCATGGTACTGATAAGCACCGCAGATGAATCGAGGTCCTCAAGTAGCTTGCCGGCAGCACTTTGGGTGCGGACAAGAAACCTTGTTGACTACATGTAAGGCAATTGGCCGGTCAGTGGTACACTATGCAGCGCCAGCGTGGATACCTCAAACAAGTGATATTAAGCCTTGGATCACCTTTATGTGAAGAAGAACGAAGTCTTTAGAGACGACTAAGAGGGACAAAGTTAATCTCTGGAAGGAGTCCTTTTAGACTAGTGCAAAGAGTCGTCTGGGATGAGTCTTTCGGTCGCCTATAAACCACGCTTGGGACGAGTTTTCTGGACGTCTGAAAAGACTCACCTGGGACAGTTTTTTGGAAGACGAAAAACGTCTTTAAAGACGATTAAAAAAGGCAAAATGAATCTCGGGAAGCAGTCTTATTAGATTAGTGCAAATACTCCTCTCGGACGAGTCTTGTGGTCGCCTGAAAAGGTTTGCATTGGACGAGTCTTTTGGTCGCCTATAAAGCCAAACTTGGAACGATTTTATCGGACGTCTGAAAAAACTCGCTTGTAACGATTGTATGGATCACGTTTATGAGTCTTTAGAGACGGGGCAAAAAAATTAAGGGGGAAAATTAATCTCTGGAAGGAGTCCTGTTAGAATAGTGCAAAGACTCGCCTGGGGCGAGTCTTGTGGTCATCTAGCATGAGCCTTTTAATCTCCTATAAAGAAACGCCTGGGACGAGGCTTTTAGTCCCTTGAGAGTCTTTGGAAGGATACTTTAGAAAATACTAAAATAAGTCTTTATATTTAGATGACTGGAAGGAGTCTTTATACACAAGAGGGATGGGTCTTTATAGACGAGTCTTTTTTGGGAAGATTCTTATGGTCACATGTAAAGACTCGCCTGGTACGAGTCTTGTGGTCGTCTGGGATGAGGTTTTTAATCTCCTATAAAGAAACGCCTGGGACGCGCCTTTTAGAGTCTTTGGAAGGATACTTTAGAAACGACTAAAATTAGTCTTTATAGATGACAGGAACGAGTCTTTATAGACGAGACATTACGACTCCTTCCAAAGACTCTTTTACTCGCCTACAAAAACTCATCCAAGTCGTCTAATGTGCCGTCCAGACTATAATTTTATCCGAACGAAAGTGCTCGTGTCGAACATATCCTATAAGTTAAGTCCGACGGCATAATCGATACTGCTGCTTCTTAATGTGATCGATAACACATTTTTCGATTACTTATCGCCGATAATTCGTGTCGATTAGCCACGCTGTAGCTTAGGTTAGGTTAGGTTACAGTCCGATGTATCAGGCTCTCTTAGACTATTCATTCCATTGTGATACCACATTAGTGAACTTCTCAATGACAAGGGACCTCATTTTTATAGCCGAGTCTGAATGGCGTTCCACATTGCAGTGAAACCACCTAGAGAAGCTCTGAAACCCTCAGAAATGTCACCAGCATTACTGAGGTGGGATAATCCACCGCTGAAAAACTTTTTGGTGTTCGGTCGAAGCAGGAATCGAACCCACGACCTTGTATATGCAAGGCGGGCATGCTAACCATTGCACCACGGTGGCTCCTTGCTGTAAGATTCTTTACAAACACAGATTTGATGGGTCATCCGAATGACTTCTTTGTTTTTATTGACGACAAATCTTTATGACTTCTTCCAAAGACTCCTCTTTACTCGCTTATAAAGAAGGATCTATAAAGACTCTCCTTCAGTCGTCTAAGACCATTCCAAAGATGCTTTTAGTCACATATAAAAACTCGTACAAGTTGTCTAAAAAGATTCCTTCAAACATCGATTTGATGGTTGACTTGCACCGTAGGCTGCATTTTATAGACGATTGGATGAATTCTTATATAAGACGAGAATCTTTAATAACTCCTTCCGAAGATCCTTTTAGTCGCCTAGTCCAAATCGTCTAAAAAGGTTTCTTCAAACATCGATTTAATGGTCATCCGCCGTATAGTCGACTGATTGGTACCGAATGACTTACTTGTATAGACGACGAGTCTTTAGACACCTTCCAAAGAACTTTTTAGACTAAAACAAAGGGGTTATAAAGCTTCCCTTCAGTTGTCAAATTCAAAGGAACTCGCATCAGCCGTCTCTAAAACACCTTAAATATGCATCACAATAACTCCTTTTAGTCGCTACAAGTCCAAAACGTCATCAGCTCATAAAATGTATCATGTCCCTGGCCTGTTGCCACAGAATCTTATATGGGGAATATTTGGAAAAACTATTTAAAGCCATCCCGATAATTAATATTTTTAAGTTCCTATATCCGCGAAATATTCAAAAATGCTCCAAAACCTTGTATCCTATTGTAATGGGGACTGAGACCAATACTTCGAAAGTGTGACAAATTTAGTATTACGTCTATCCTAATGGCTGAAGGTTATAAGGTTAAGTAATGGAGCCCGTTTCTATATTATATAGACTGGATTTTATAATGATGTAATTGTCTAAGGAGATATTCCGATTAGTTTTAAAGTTAATCCCAATTTCTGATATATGCCCATTACAACAAACGCCTAAAATCTCACGATATGTTAAACATTAGCCAATCAATAATAATGTAATACTCTCTATTTTAACGCCGCACCTAATCTCTCGAGGCAGAAATACCTGCAAAATCAATCGAAGAGAACAATAACAGTGGTCGGCCTGTCAATAATGTCACATATGTAATTATAAAATGCCGGGCTACCAAAATCAATGAACTCTGAACGTTTGACTACCACCGCATAACCAAATGACATCTTTATAGATCGACATGGCACGTCAACGACATTGTGTGGGGAGCACAGTAAACTTTCTTCGGAAGTAATGAGCATGACTGGGTCAGTTGTGGTCTTTAAGTTTAAAATGAAGACGGTTGAAATAGAATTAAAAAATTTGGGAATTTTCTTATTGAAAACAACAAGTAAAGTGATCAAAAAAATGTAAACGAAAAAAATAATGAGAGATGGGATTAGGCCAAGTGAGACACTGTTTTATGCTACATTTACAGAGATTCCTTGCGAATGAAGTCTGCCTTTAAAGGAAATGGAAAGAAGCGTGAACCAACAACAGATTTACCAACGATAGCAATTTTGAAAATCCACTGTATATCAAATAAATCTCGAAAGCAATGTGGATGAGGCCGTGAGGAATTAAAATTCAACGAATATATCAAGAACTCTATTGGGGATTGTACGATCTATTTGGCAATTAACCTAAAGAAACGCACTTGCTGGCGAGGTTATCGTATAATACCAGGAGGGTTTTCCCAAATCGATAACAACTTTGGAAGTTTGATCTCTCCTTGTCGTCGTGTGTGTCAGACAGGGAAACAAGTCATATACCTGCTATTATCGCATCATTGTGCACTACTAATCAGACATTCTATGGTCCAGAAGTGCACGATGTTCTCTATGACCAACTCTTGCCAATCAGAGGAATGTATCATGGAGATGGGTGCCAATAATATTAGCATGAATCGCCAATGGCCTGCTGCCTCAATGGAAGTCGTGAGGGGGATACTCGTTGTGATGGATGTAATCAATTATCTGCAGGAGGAGACACACCCATCTGGCATGGTTGCATATTCTCAGAACTCCCAGTATGGATGGTGTGCCATTGTAACCAATATCCCATATCGCCGGGGAGTCATTCGTAACCTGCCTGTAATGATCGAAAGTGGTACGGTTTTGTATCACAGCCATGTGGGTTTGGCAAAGACCCTGATGTGTGCCGTGTCTTGGTTATACGTCAAACTAAGGAAAATTACATCGCCATGCCAATTGAGACTTTGATCTTGTCCGAACATACTTTCGTTATCCAGACACTATATACAGTGGGATTATACAAAGCCTCGCAACACGTGATAAATGTAAAGGGCCGTAATCATTGAATCAGGCCCCGACAATGACCCGTCATCGTTATGACGTCGAAGTGTCACCGGAATGCTTATCGTATGCGTGTCATCAAATGGAGTGTCAATTTGTCCCATAGAAGTTCTCAATAGAGAACACCAGAAGCTTATGAATAGCTTCCGGATGGTAATGACCTGAAACCTCGTGTACGTCCTGATACAATTCTTGTAAACATCCGCCCGAAGATTCGATTTCATTTTATCAAAGCCTAATCAATATACGGGAAATTATGTGGATACCGTGTCAGGGTTTATATGGCGCAGAAATTGAATTTGATCAAGGTGCCATAGCTCCATTATCGGGGAGCCTCAGACCCTCTTCCAGCCTCAACCCATACGGATATCAATGAAATGTAAAATCCGTAGACCCTCACTGGTTAAATTCTTGCTGAGATAGCTTCCGCTATACGAAGATGAACCCGCAATATGTTCCCACTCTGGTCTGCAATCTCTTAACTCCTTTTGGAGATGGCATTGTCGGCTTTGTTAATCAGCTCACTAGAGTATTTGCCATTATTTTTGATGGTCGAGAGCATATTGCAAATCGATGAAATTACTTTGCCTCCCACTGTTCCCTATTGCATAGGACGTCATTTTATAATGATAATTCTGATTATTGTACATCTGCACAGGAATCGTTTTATGGGGCGCTACGGTATCAATTGTCGGTCGTCCAGTGTGAATGTACCAGATGTGATAGAAGCCTGCCTATAAGCCCATCGAATTGGTGGGTAGGCGAATTATATGGAATACAACACACTTTCATCTTCATTGGCTATACTCGCTCTGGTGGTCAATGACTCCTTGCAATAGTCAATGATGTGAGAAATTGTAAGTATATTGAAGGAGATCTTTTGTATCACGTGAGGTTATAGGCCTTCAGGAATATTGACGCAATGTTTTAGGAATTTAGAGCGGTGGCACTTTATATAGGGTTACAGCGCTAATGGTTAGCATTTTCAACCTTGATTACAAATGGATCATGGCCTCAAAGACATTCTGGTCCGAATTACATATCGATCGGTTCATCCCTCCAGTTCGGCAGAGAGAGGAGTAGGTCATAGGTCAATAATGTTGCACCGAGCATATATGTTACTTTCACATGGAACATTTTTGTTGCAAAAATGTTGTCCACTGAAATAAACATGCTTGCAGAAATCTAGATAAATTCCGATAAAATATAATGGTTGCCGACAAAAGTATAAGATGTTCCGTGAAAAATAACATTATGCTCTTTCAGACATATTGAGATGATTATATCCTGTTTGAAGATATCATCTATTCCATGTTTGAGAGTATCATATTCCTTCCCTGAGTGAGTAATTGCTGGTGAAATTCTGGAAAGTGTTTCAAATTTCTCC
>PGFW01019907.1:106224-125816 GCA_003123925.1 Haematobia irritans
ACAAGAACCTTGTTGAACTAACAGTGTAAGGCAATTGGCCGGTCCAGTGGTACAGCTATTGCAGCGCCAGCGTGATACCATCAAAAACAAGTGATATTAAGCTTGGATCACCTTTATGTGATAGAAGCAACGAAGTCTTTAGAGTAGACTAAGGGGACAAAGTGAATCTCTGAAGGAGTCTTTTAGACTAAGTGCAAAGAGTATCGTTCTGGGATAAAGTCTTTCGGTCGCATATAAACCACGCTCTGGGAGCGAGTTTTCTGACGTCTGAAAAGACTCACCTGGGACAGTTTTTTTGGAAACGAAAAACGTCTTAAGACGATTAAAAAAGGCAAAATGAAATCTCGGAAGCGATCTTATAGATTTAGTGCAAATACTCCTCTCGGACGACCCTTGTGGTCGGCCTGAAAAAGGTTTGATTGGACGAAAGTCTTTTTGCGTCCCTACATAAAGCCAAAGCTTGCGAACGATTTATCGGACTCTGAAAAAAACTCGCTTGAACGATTGTAAGATGGATCACGTTATGAGTATCTTTGAGAGGGGAAAAAAATTAAGGGGGGAAAATTAATTCTTGGAAGGAGCCTGTAGAATAGTGCATAAGACTACGCCTGGGGCGAGTCTTGTTGGTCATCTAGCATATGAAGCCTTTTTAATCTCCTACTAAAAGAACGCCTGGACGAGGCTTTAGTCGCCTTGAGAGTCTTTGGAAGGATTACTTTAGAAAATTACTAAACATAAGTCTTCTAATAGTTTAGATGACTGGAAGGAGTCTTTATACAACAAGAGGGATGGGGTTCTTTATTAGACGAGTCTTTTTGGGAAGAATTCTTATGGTCACATTAAAAGACTCGCCTGGTACGAGTCTTGTGGTCGTCTGGGATGAGGTTCGGTTTAAATCTCCTATAAAGAAAACGCCATGGGTACCCCTTTAGAGTCTTTGAGAGGATACTTTAGAAACGACTAAAATTAGTCTTTATAGATGACAGGGAACGAGTCTTATAGACGAGGACATTACGACTCCTTCGCATAAGCACCTTTACTCGCCTACAAAGAACTCTCCAAGTCGTCTAAGTGTGCCGTCAGACTATAAATTTTTATCCGAAACGAAAGTTGCTCGTGTCGAACAGTATTCCTATAAGTAAGTCCGACGGGCATAAATCGAATACTGCTGCTTCTTAATGTATTCGATAACACATTTTTGAATAACTTATCGCCGATAATTCCGTTGGTCGATTAGCCCGCTTGTAAGCTTTTAGGTTAGTTAGGTTACAGTCCGATGTATCGAGGCCTTCTTTTAGAACTATTCATTCATTGTGATACCACATTAGTGAACTTCTCAAATGACAAGGGACCTCATTTTATAGCCGAGTCTGAATGCGTTCTCACATTGCAGTGAAACCACCTAAGAGAAGCTCTTGAAACCTCAGAAAATGTCACCAGGCATTACTGAGGTGGGATAAATCACACGCTGAAAACTTTTATGGTGTTCGTCGAAGCAGGAATCGAACCCACGACGTTGTATATCGCAAGGCGGAGCAGATCAACCATTGGCACCACGGTTGGCTCCTTGCCTGTAAGATTCTTTACAAACACAGATTTCATGGGTCATTCCGATGACTTCTTGTGTTTTTATTGACGACAATCTTTATGACTTCTTCAAAGGACTCCTCTTTACTCGCGTTATAAGAAGGATTCAAAGAGCTGCCTTCAGTCGTCTTAAAGACTCATCCAAAGCATGCCTCTTTACGTCACATATAAAAACTCGCTACAAGTTGTCTAAAAAGATTCCTTCAACATCGATTTGGATGGTTGACTTTGCACCGTCAGCGCGCTGCATTTTTATAGACGATGGCGATGAATCTTTATAGACGAAGGAAATCTTTATAAACTCCTTCCGAAGACTCCTTTTTAGTCGCCTAGTCCAAATCGTCTAAAAAGGTTCTATTCAAACATCAGATTTAATGGTCATCCGGCCGTATAGCCTGACTTGGGTACCGAATACCTTACTTGTATGGACGACGAGTCCTGTTATGGACACCTTCCAAAAGACGTGATTTTAAGTCGCTTATAAAGAAAAGGGTTAAAATGGTTTCCCTTAGTTGTCAATAAAGATCGCAGTCAGCCGTCTCTAAAAACTAATCATTCCAAAAACTCCTTTTAGTCGCCTTCGTCCAAAACGTCATCACTATATAGTCCTGGCCGTTGCCACAGATCTTAATGGGGAATATTTGGAAAAACTATAAAGCCATTCCCGATAATTAATATTTTTTTGTTCTCTAATCCCGAAATATAAAAATGCCAAACCTTGTATCTATTTTATGGGGACTGAGACCAATTACTTTCGAGTGTGACAAATTTAGTATACCGTCTATCCTATGTGAAGTTATAGGTTAATGTAATGGTGACAGGCCCGAAATATTCTGGTACACTTAAAACTATTTAGTCCACTTGTGGAGTTATAAATGAATTGTAAATACATGTGGTTCTAACGATGACGCTGACTTCGATTAGTTTTAAAGTTAAGTCCCATTTTCATGAGATATTGACCCATTACAACAAAACCGCCTAAAGTTATGCTTCAAATGTTTTAAATTAAGCCAAATCAATGATAAATAATGTAAACTCTCTATGTTTAACGCCGTCACCAATCCTCGAGGCAAGAAATTACTGGCAAAATTAATCGAGAGAAACAATAAAACATTGCGTCGGCAATAATTTGCACATATGTAAATTCATAAATGCGGTCACAAATAATGGAACTAACTTGAAACGTTTGACACACCGGCATTAACCAATGACATCTTTATAGACAGACAATGGTACTTCAAGACTATTGTGTTGGGGGAGCACATAAACTTTCTTCGGAAGTTAAATTGACTATGACTGTGGTCAGTTGTGGTTAGTTTAAATGAATAACGCGTTGAAATAAAAAATAAAAAATTTGGGAATTCTTATGAAACAAAAGTAAAAGTGATCAAAAAAAGTGTAAAACGAAAAAAATAATGATGAAATGGATATGGCCAAGTGTAGTAGCACTGTTGTTATTGCTACAGTTTACAGAGACTTCCTATGGAGATGAGTTGCCTTTAAAGGAGAATGGAAGAAGCGGAACAATACAGATTTACCATCGATAGCAATTTTGAAAAATTCCATCTGTAATGTCAAACATAATCTATACCGAAGATGTGTATTTACCTAGGTTAAGTTAAATTCCAACGAAATATATTCAGAAACTACTATTGGGGATTTACGGATCTATTTGAGGCAAATAAACCTAAAAGAAACGCACGTTGCTGCAGGATTATCGGATAATTACGGAGGGTTTTCCAAAATGATTAACAAACTTTGGAAGTTTGATCGTCATCCTTGTCGTCGTGTGTTGTTCAACAGGCAGAAACAAGCTAACCTGCTATTATCGCCATTCTATTGTCACTAATCAGACATCTAGGTCCAGAGTTGTCCGATGTCTCTATGATCCCAACTCTTGCAATCAGAAATTTGTGATCTAAGATGGAGAATGGGGTGCCCAATGACAATATTAGCAGTTGAAATCGCCAATGGCCTGCTGCTTCATTGCTTTGGAAGCTGTAGGGGGTATACTGTTGCTGATGGATTAATCAATTATCTGCAGGAGGAGACCACCCCCATTTGGCATGGTTTTGCATAATGTCTCAGTACATCAGCCGATATGGATGGTGTGCATTTGTACACAATATCCATATCGCCGGGGAATGTCCATGCGTATACCTATCCCTGATAGATTCGAAGCTGGTACGGTTTGGTATCACAGCCATGTGGGTTGGCAAAGAGCCGAAGGGTTGCCGGGCCTTGGATTTATACGTCAAACTAAGGAATAATTAATTCGCCATGCTAATTTGTATTGACTTTGATCTTGTCGAACATACTTGGTTATCCAAAGACACTATATACAGTGGGGATTATACGCAAGCCTCGCAACATCGGTGATAAATGGTAAGGGCCGTAATCATTTGAATTCATGGCGACAAATGGCATTCCGTCATCGTTATGAACGGTTGAATGTCTCACCGTGGAATGCGTTATCGTATGCGTGTCATCAACAATAAGGAGTGTCAATTGATCCCATAGAATTCTCCATAGAGAATCACAGATATGCTTATTGATAGCTTCCGCATGTAATCGACCTTGAAACCTGTGTACCGCTGATAATTCTTTTGTCAACCATCGCACGAGAGATTCGATTTCATTTTTTAAAGCTAATCATATACGGGAATTATTGGATACGTTCAAGGGTTATTAATGATGCGAGAATTTGAATTTGTATCAAGGTGCCATACTCCATTATCGGGGAGCCTCCAGACGCCGTCTTCGCACCCTCAACCCATAAGGATATCAAATGAAAATGTAAAATCCGTAGACTCCTCTACTGGTGTAAATGTCTTGGCTGAGATAGCTTCCCGCTATACGAAAGATGACCGCAATGATGTTCCCACTCTGGGTCTGCAATCCTTAACTCCTTTGGAATGGCTTCGTATATCGAATTTTAACCTACTACATTGAGTTTTGGCCAATTACTTTGTGATGGTGGAAGAGCATATGCACAATCGATGAAATTACTTTTTGCCTCCCCACTGTGTCCCCTAATTTGCACAGGACGTCATTTGTATAATGATGATAATTATTATTGGTAATCGCACAGGGAATTTTTGGCTGGCTGGTATCAATTGTCGTCGTACCAATTGTGAATGTTTACCAATGTGATTAGAAGCCTGCTATAAGCCCATCGATATTGGTGTAGCGAATTGATGAATAAAACACATCCTTTCCATCTCATGGCTACTACGTTCCGTCTGGTGGGTCAAGACGTTCCTTGGCAATATCAAATGATGTAGAAATGTAAGTATTGAGGAGATCTTTGTGGATCACGGAGGTTGATATTGGCCTTCAAGGAATAATTGACGCACTATTTGTTTTTAGGAAATTTAGTAAGCTGGCACATTTAATAGGGAGATTACTCTAATGGTTAGCATTTCCACTTAGATACACAAGGATTCATGGGCTCAATAGGGACGATTCGGCCGAAATACTAAATCGAAATGGTCCCCCGCCCAACCCACGCAGGTTTCGCAGGAAGGAGTATGGTCATATCAAAATGTTGCAAGAGCATAATGTTACTTTTCACATGGAACATTTGTTGCAAAAATGTTGTCTCACTGAAAATAAACATGCTTTGCTTAAATCTGAGATATACATTTCCATAAAATTAAATGGTTGCGACAAAATTAAATAGTTCCGTGAAAAGTAACATTATTGCTCTTCAAACATGATTGAGATGACATGATTCCATGTTTGAATGATAGTCGCATTGTTGTGAGATGTCATAATTCCTTCCTCTGAGTGAGTCATGTCTGGTGAAATTTTGAGTTTTCAAATGTTCTCCTAAAGTGGGTATAACCAAACTCAGGGATTTAGATAGAATTCAACACGCTATGGTATCATAAATGGACCTCCAATCAATTCTAAGGAAGTTCGCAATGCTGGTTACCTCTTATGAAACATACCCTATATTCGCAAATTTTGGCAGAAACACGCAGGCCATTTTGGTCACGGACACGGTGGACAAGTGTCATGTGATCGCGTTATATCAAAATCATCCTGGTATTAGTGAGAGGTGCTTTCATTCAACGATATGGCTGTAGTTCTGACTCCAAGCCAAGGATTAATCTAGTAATGTTCAGTGGCTTAGGTAATCACATTATCATCTATTTGTCATACTTGTCTATTGCTATACGGGATCTAGGGGAACTCTTTAGTAAATCCGAACTTTACCCTTGAATTTCCTGGGTTGCCATGAATAATATGGACTTGCTGCACTGCTCCATGGTTTTCTCGGGCGATAGAGAATGGATGTCGGTTAAACACTTCCGAAGATACATGTGCAAGATTCCTTGATATTATCGAATTTCCATATCCCAAACCAAGGTTCCTTAAAATAGAGCTGTAATGTTCTGGTTTCCTTGAAGGTGTACATAAGTACCCATAAGGACCATCCTAGTATAGATATGGTCCGATTGGAGACTTTGATCGAGTAGTCGATGTAACGCTGTTACACGCATAATTATGTTGATATCTAAGATAGTTTCTTGGATTACTGATGAAACCCGATCTCCTTCGAGTCTTTCAATCTCGATCTTGCAATCTTGATCGTCCCTTTAGAAACTTGATCTGACTTAGTAACGACCATCCAAAGTTATTTCCGAATATCCCGACCTTTTCTCCAACTCGCGATATGAATTTGGTATGAGATAAATTGAAGGCGAACTTTTCATGACACTTAAATTTCCTTTGAGAGTTGCACTGGGTGCAGCGCTCCCTGGTTTAGTGACTGATGCTCATAGCGGACAAAAACTCGAGTAATTGCGCGGCTCGCAGACTAAAGTTATCCGGACGGAATGTTCTGTGTTTGAAAGAGAAATTACAGTGTGGCACTCGATACGAATTATCGGCGATAAACTAAATATTCGATAAATGTGTTATCGATCCATTAACAAGCAGCAGTATCGATTATGCCGTCTGACTTAACTTATAGTGTGGCCAACATCTGGGATATGTTCGCCAAGACGGACGGCGCATAACTCTTCGGAATAGTGAAGCTGCTAAAAATTACTGGAGTCTTTATACTGGGGTACCGATTGTGCTCGCTGATACATATCACAGAAATGTATATTCAGTTTTCAGGCTTTTAAAGATCGGGAGGTACGGAGAGACGTAATTTCTTCTGATTGATACATGTCCGGCATTCAGGATGATAGAAGATTGCTCAGTTTTTCGATATATGTTGTGAGATGATCTGTCCAACAACAGGAATTTCTATCTGAATAAGTACATGTTCATCATTCAAGGGATGATAGAAATTTCTCCGTTGTTTAGATATATGTTAAGATGGTCTTGTCCAAAAAGCTGTGGTAACGAAATTAGATACGGGATAATTTTGAGAGCACACCAAGAGAAGGATTGTTGCCAAGAGAATATCATGAAATGGAGGAAATATGAGTCTACTTTCGAATCTTTGTACGCCCAGAGAAGGAATATGAGTACCTCAACTAATGTTACTTTTTCACGAGGGTCATGTAGGTTCAGGTTAGGTATGCTTATGGTATCACTTGCCGATTCCATGTTAAAGCTCAATGACAAGGGACCTCTTTTAACTCCCTTTCACTACGAAAACCGAAATAAATCTAATGTTACAAACTTTAAATTTTTCTTCAGTTTTTACTTGTATTAACAGCATGTTGAATAAAAATTGTAATTCTGAGGACCTACCTCAATTACTTCAAGAGCTATATGAGATTGTTCTGAAAAATTGATTCTTGAATTTGGTGACCAAATAGCTCTATGAAAATAAGCGTATATTACCTATTATATTTATAGAAGTGTGAGAAAAAATACAAAGAAACCCGAAAAATATTAGCTATAGTTTTTGTAGCGAATGTCCATTTACTGAGATAGAGTAGAGAAATGGACTAAAAATTTCGTAATTTTTCGCGTATTGTTTAAAGATGTTATAAAAATGTAAATATTTTTCATTCAATATGGAAAATATTTAACAGCTTATTTAGGTTTGAAATAACATCGAGAAATAAATCGAAACTAAGTGGGGAAATAGAGTTTGGTGTCGTTTTCGAATGTCCTCATAGGTGGACATCGGTAGTGAAAGGGTTAATAGCTTAGTCATTCTCTGTTTGTAACTTCTTTGATTAGCATATCAATCCCTAAATTCATTCGATTACATGGATTAACAAACTTTTTCAATTTAACATTAAATTACCTCTCTTTTAGATCCAAGAACTTGATCGCCGTGGCTATTTGAAACGTACTCCGGATAATTTCCCTGCTGTCGAAAAGGATACCATACAAAGTTCCACCCTCGGTATATATAATAATTCGTTTCATTAGTGATTAACCTGGTTCTGGACGGTACATTGTCACATTGAACGTCATGCAATTATCGGTAATGACCAGCCGTATTGAAAATTGTGAAAAATTATCAAATTAAAAAAATTAGCACCAAAACTCAAATTGTTGAACATTTTACTCCATAATTAAATCTTGGGTATTAAGAGGGAAAATGAAGTAAATTCCTATATATGGAAATAAATTAAATTATTTATTTATTTTTATAATAAATAAGATAATCTTAAAAAGAATAAATCATTGTCATTGAATTAAAATATTTCAGAATGACACATTTTTGGTCCATCACTAAGTTGACAGCAACACGCAGACAACAAACAGGGTTGTCACGATCATAGTTGAAGAGAAAGAAATATGAAAGAAAAATAATATGAAAACCTTCGATTGGCCAACAAGAAATGTGACGATGGCAGTGGTCAGCGTTACCCTTGAGGATTTCTAAAAGGTGGTGCAAAAAGTGTCATTGGTTACAAAAGTTGGTACATTAATTAAAAAAATGCCACAATATTTTCATATGCTAAAATCACAAGGATGGGGGCCACCGTAATATCCGATGCCACTCACCAAATTTTATTCATGGTATGGGGTCAAAATAAAATTCGAATATTATCGGAGGAAGTTCTAAAGATGGTATTGAAGTCCTGGCCAGACAAACATTTGTCCATGCCCATTTTCCAGACATACATTTCTGGAGACACGTTATAAGTCTTGGAAATTTGGGACTCTTTGCTAGAATAAGAAGCATCATTGGATACAAAGCTTCTGATTTTCAAGGGACGAAGTTGATTATCCCGAGATTAGCAAGATATCTTGGGAGTTCTCTTGAACTCTAAACTGGACTGGATGGAATATACCGCAGATCGCATAAAAAAGGCTATGCGGCATTGTACTCTTTGTCAGGGAACGATGGAGAATGCAACCTTCCCTTTTTAATTGGATTAATATTGCGTATAAGACCAGTGGCTACATATGGGTACCACGTTTGGACAATTGCGAACCACCAAAATCAGATATCGAAAATAAATAGGATAAATAGAACTGCACTTGTGTATATGACAGGCATTATGAGGACCACAGCCACTGCCACTGCCGCTTTAGAGGTCTTGATGAGAGTCTGCCCGCTCAATTTGCATATAAAGAAAACAGCCGCGGTGACATTCATGAGACTGAAAAGCTTAGACACACTAGAGAACATTGTTTGCAGACATACAGAACTTCTTGTCGAGCGTTAAGAGGGACGGACTATATGACGACTGAGTATGTTTATCACGATAAGCAGGAATATATTATACCAACTAAAGAGGAGTGGGATGAAAGGAGGATACCTTTGGAAAGCTCTAAATATCTATACAGATGATCTAATTGGACGACAGGAACTTGTACATAGCGACATTTATGCAGTGAATTAGGAATACAGGAGTCTTACACGTTCGATAGTGATCGCAGTATCTTTCAGGTAGAAATTTTTACAATCACAAAAGCCGCTGAGTCGCTCTGAAGTGATATCAGCTTATTCATCGAAAGTCAAGCAGCTATAAAGGCCTTCAGAAATGCAGACATGCGGTCTAGGATAGGTAGCCGCTGTTGTAGAGACCTTAGGGCTCTCACTGATCACCATAATGTAACTCTAGGCTTGGGACTGCGAAATAATGGGAAATGAAGACGTATTATTCGTTCGTGGAACGAATAATGTCCTTTGCTGACGCTTTTACTCCACCGTCCTTATATCTTTACACGATTCATGTCAAATATTATGAACTATTTCGTAGACGTTGTGTCTCTTCGGAAGGTTGCGAACAAACTCGGATAGTTTCCTTTCAGATTCTCATCGATCTACGTAAATGTAGCCAAAGGAACGTACTCGCCTTCATCAAGGCCTTTGGTTGGACGGACAAATTGAAGTTCTTGAGCGACTTTAAAGGTGACCACCTCCGGAAGAAGCTGAGAAAATTACTTGGAGAAATCACAATGTACCTATAGTGGTCTACATGGACAGCAATTCCATTCAATAATTGTTATCATCCTCTACAATCTAACCTAACCTAGGGCTTCGGTCTTTTTTTCCGTTCCATTTTATTCATTTGAATAAAGTCAATCATTCAGCTGTTTACTCTCTGCCTCTGATGGTGTCAAATAGCTGACCAAGGGTGAAAGAAATATTAGACAAGAAGAGAAACTATAGGAACGAAAGTGACAGAACTAGTATCGGTCGTTCCATCGGGCAAATCGTTCATTGGAACTAATTGGTTCCGGAACGATACAAGACTAGCGCTTTATTTTGTTGTATTACATATCAACCAGCCTGTATGTTAGGCTATGCATTATGGCAGCCCGTTATTTAAGGCTAACTATTCAGTCCATTGTGATACCACAAGTGGTGAACTTTTCTCTGAGTGTTGTCAGTGGACCTCCTTTTTATAGCCGAGTCCGAACATCGTTTCACATTGTGGTGAAACCACGTGGAGAAGCTTTGAAATACTAAGAAATGTCACCAGCATTAATGAGAGGCGATAATCATTGCAGAAACTGTTGGTACTTGGTCGAAACTAATCGAATGCACCCTTTGTATGTCAGGCGGGAATGCAAACAATTGGACGGCGGTTGCTCCTGTATAGGGGATATTTTGCTGAAGTAAATCTCAAATTTCTCTCGGGCAGCACCACCTTGGATTTTCTATTGACTACATAATATTTCAGTGCTCGGTCTTAGGTCCTCCCTGGGCCTGCCTTATCCAACATATACTGATGTGTTCCGCGTGGTCGTTAGATATCTTCTTCCATTCCAGCATGGTTCATGATCGTACTATTACTCATATACGATTAGGAGGTAATAATTAATTATGGTGGGGGAGGGAATTTTTGAAAGGAAGTAATTTATATGGTAATAATTCTGATGGTAGTATAAGCTTATATTTACAATAGCTGGCATAAATTGCATACAGTTGCTGCCGACAACTTGGCCTAAACAGTTATAGTGATCGAGAATCCTCAGTAAAGTGATAAAAATGTGGAAAATAAGCAAGTGGTTTCTCTTCATAATAATTATAGCAGATCATACAAAATTTGGTCTATGTTTCAATAGCCATAGCCGGGGAATATTTCCGTCTTCAAATGCCGTACTTTTTGAAAATAATATGTACGCCAACTTTATGAAACATCCTTGTCGTAGACAATGTAGATCGGGAGCTGGAATGACATGCTATTATAAATTCTTTATCCATGACTATCAAATGATGGGTCCAGAATGTCAAAAATGTCTGAACGATCCAGATGCATGTGCCGCCGAAAGATGTATTTATGGAGATGGTGAACGTTTACCTATGCAATTGGTCAACTATCAATATCCAGGACCTCCGATAGAGGTTTGCCAAAATGATGTTCTCATTGTGGATACTTATAACAATTTAACAGAGGATGCTTCCATCCACTGGCATGGTTTGTTGATGAAAAAGACACCGGAAAGCGATGGAGTTCCCACAGTGACACAATATCCCATTAAGCCAGGAGATTTATATCGTGCTTGCTTTGAAGTAACAGAAGCCGGCACCAGATTTTATCATAGTCATTCGTCTTGGCAGAGGGCTAAGGGTGTATGGGGAATTTTTATAATACGTCAAACTCGTCGAATGGACCCCCATAGTCGTTTGTATGACTACGATAATGTGGATCATTCTCTGCAACTACAAGATATTGGTGAGAGTGAATGGACCCTTCGAAATATTCTTATCAATGGCATGGGACGAAATCAGGCTAGTGAGTAGCCTAAAGAGGATTCCAGAAATCGCTATTATCGCCTGGTGGTAAATCCCGCAAGACTCTATCGTATACGCATAGTTTTAAATGGTGTTGCCAATTGTCCCATGGAAGTTTCTTTCGATGAGCATAAGATGCAAGTCATTTCAACGGATGGCAATGATATTGAGCCTGTATTTGCTGATAAACTACAAATAACTTCAGCTGAACGTTTCGATGTGATTATCTCTACCGAAAAACCCCCAAGAGCTCATTGGATAAGAGTTCGTGGTATGTTTGAATGTGAAAATATTACACAATATGCTATACTCCAATACAAAGGTGTACCAATAACTCAAATGCCTAAGGATCCTGACGAGATCCCAGCGGCATCATCATCATCATCCTCATCAGCACGTTTAAGTCTCCGAAAATCGCAAATTGTTATCAATGCCTTGGCCCAATTTTCCCCTGATGTCACCATAACTACCAGTAACGATAGTGTCAATAGTATTCGTACCGTCGATTTGAAGGCCTTAGCCCCCATGCCTTGTACGGCTGATGAAGTTTATCGCACATACTATACAAGTTTTGGATATATACTTGAGAATGGTGTCTACTATCTCCAAGTGGGCAATATCACATACGCTCCCACTAATATTTCCATGTTACAGGGTCGTCATCTATACAATGAAGATGAGGTCTATTGTAATCGAACTTCTCTACTTGCTTCTGGACGTGATTGTCGTACCTCTAATTGTCAATGCCCCCATGTTATACGAATACCAGCATATCAGTGCATTGAAATTGTGGTTGTAAACTTTATGGAAGAAACGCATCCATTTCATTTGCATGGCTATACGTTTCGTGTAGTGGGTCAAGGTGTATTTGATAATCCAGCTGATTTGTATAATGTAAGTACATATATGGAAATAATATAGAAAAAGTCATTAGTTGTTTATAGTTGTATAATAGAAGTAGGAAATTTGTATATAAAAAGAAAAAGATATAGAAGTCGGCATAATAGACGCTTTCACGCTTTATCCAAAATATTGGGCTTTCTTTTTTCTGGCAATAAACTGCTATACGGATCGATAGGAGACTGAAAGAAAAAGGAGCCTATTATCAACTTTCCTCTAAGGTATAATCCTGGACACTGCACAGGAAGTGGTAAGAGTCTTCCGTGACTTTTGAGTCCGGACACCATCTGCAAATGTCATAATCTTTAAGGCCTGTTTTACCATCTACTTCCCGGATATAATGTCAATTAAAAGTCTCAATTTCTGTCTGTTCATCGCCATCAGAATTTTGCAATTCCTACGGTTCTTTTATTCCCATATCAACTTGGTTTATTCGCAACCTTCCGAACAGACCCAACGTCTATGCCATAGTTCCTCATATTTGACATTAATCCTGTAAAGATATGAAGCCAGCGGAGGATGGCGATGCTTTTTTATAGCCTGCCACCATAGGATTCGGGGTATATAACTTTGTCATTCCGTTTGTAACACAACGAAATATCGAAATATAGTATACATACTGCTGGGTCGTGGTGAAATTTCTGAGTCGATCGAGCATGTCCGTCCGTCCGTTCCGTCCGTCTGTTGAAATCACAGCTAACTTCGCGAACACGCAAAAACAGCTATCGACTGAAACTTGGCCCACAAGTTTTAGTTTGCTTTAATTGATTGTAGGTCGGATGCGGTAATGCAAATGCGGCCATTACCGGTCACTAGTTACGTATAATCGCCCATATACACGGACCCCCAAATTTGGCTATGCGATTGCTCTAAGAGAAGCAAATTTCATCCGATCGGCTGAAACTCTGGTACTCATGGTGTTTAGTATGATGGTCTCTAACAACCATGCAAAAATTGGTCATATCGGTTCCCATAATTTATATTATAGCCCCCAATATAAACCGATCCCCAGATTTGGCTTTTTCGGAACAGCCTCAAAGAGAAGCAAGTTTCATCCGACTACGCGCTTTAATTTGGACATGGATTGTATGTATTAGTATGAATGGCTCTCTTAACAACCATAAAAAATTGCGTCCATATCGGTCCCATAATTATATATAGCCCCCATATTTAAACCGATCCCAGCAGTTGAACTTCCGGACGCCTCTTAGGCAGGTCTAGCAAAATTCATCCGATCCGGTGAAATTTGGCAGCGGTGGTGTTAGTATTATGTCTCTAACAAAACCATGCAAAAATTGCGTCCATTATCGCTGTCCACAATTATATATCCCCCATCATAAACCGATTCCCTGATTTGTTTTGCGCGATCCTCTAAGATAAGCACAATTTCATCCGATTCCGCGCTGAAATTTGGGGTACATGTATTAGTATAATAGTAATCTAAGAACCATTCCAAATAATTGCGTCCATAATCAGTCTGGCATAATTATATATAGCCCCTCATATAAACCGATCCCCGACTTTGAACTCCGGAGCCACTTGGACAGAGCAAAATTACATCGATCCGGTTGAAAATTGCAACGTTTGGTGTTAATATATGGCCGCTAATAACCAATGCCAAAATTGGTCCATATCGGTCTATACGGCTATATTATAAGCCGTCCCCAATCACACAAAAAATTGGTCCATATTCGGCTTCATAATCATACTTGCCCTCGAGCAAAAATAATCTTAGCCAACAATTCTTATTTCTATAGCAAAATTTAATCAAAATTTTATTTCTATAGAAAATTTTGTCGAAACTTTATTCTATAGGAAAATTTCTGTCGAAATTTTATTTTAATAGAAAAATATTGGTCAAAATTTTATTTTCTGTAGAAAATTTTAATTCTATAGCAGAAATGTTGTCAAAATTTTAAAATCTTTGCAAAATTCTGCTAAAAATTTCATTTCTACGAGAAATTTTGTCAAAATGTTTATTTCTATAGATAAAGAATTTGAGTATTTAACACGTTTAAAAGTTGTCGTTTACAGTTTGCTTTAAGTTATTTTTTTCGTGTTTTGTTTTGCAGCCCGCGGATGTTCTTTCGTTTGAAAGCGCGTGTTTTCTCTGATGTTCGGTTTTTTGTTTTTTTAAAGTGTCTGTTTTTTTTTTGCGGCCAGTCTCGACGTCGTTAGTTCTTTCTCCTTTGTTCTCCTTCTTTCTTTCTCTGTTTCTTCTTCCCTCTCACTGTGGTTATGGTTTCCGGTGTTGCGCCGGTTTCGAGCCGAATGCAGGGGTTTTACCGATTTTAGTTAGTGTTGTGTTCTCATCCTGTGTTTACTTTCTTGTGCGTTCGTTTTTTTTCTTTGTTCCGGTTTAAAATTGTGTCTAACGTCTCTTAGTTGTGTGTTTTAGTGTTTTTACGCGCCTCGTTACTGCGGCCCTACACCCCCCGCGCTGATTTTTAAGTTTTTCTTCTTCTCTCCTTCTTTCCTTTTTCTTTTTTCTTTTTTTTTTCCTGTTTTTCCTCTTTTCTCTATCTTCTTCTTCGCCTTCTCTTCCAGCCCTTTTTTTTTCGGTTGTTTTTTTGTTTTTTTTTTAAATCGTATTTCTATAGAAAATTTTGTCCAAATTTTACGTTCTATAGAAAATTGTTTGTCAAAATTTTTATTTCTATAGAAAATTTTTGTCACAATTATATAATTATATACGTATTTAATCGGCCATTTTAAAGTTTAACTATATACCACGTATGGACTACGTGGTATATATTACCGTATTTGAGGGAAGTTTTAAGATACCTTGTCATCGGCAAAAGCGTACCGCACCAAGTTATTCGATTGTGGATTGACAGTCTTCAGTAGAAGCTTTCTACGCAATCCATGGTGAAGCGGTACATAAGGCTTCGGCCTGCGACCGAACTTTACGGGCGCGGTATATACTTGTTTTGTTTTTCAATCGGACACAATTACGCCATAAAAATATGCAACGAAAGTTAAGCTTTTATAGGAGGTAAAATGGTGTTGCACCACTGCATTGTAAAGTTCAAGTAGTGACTTTTCATAAAAATCGAAATAAAATGACAGATCTAGGATAATGCTTAAATCTTAACTTTGAAACAGATGATTTCTGCTTATTTAGGAAAACTGATTATAATTTGCATTTATACCATGAACCACCTCCGTGAACTTAGCCATGTCTGTCCGTCCGCTCTGTCTGTGACCACATTTTTTGTTTAATAAAATTCTATGGTCGCAGGTTTACTGCAATTGACTTCAAATTTTAGGTTTCCCATGCTATGTATGTATTATGCGATAATAAAAGAACTCTGTTGATTAAAAAAAAAAAAGAAATCGGTTCAGAATTTAGATATAGCTTCGCATACTACTATTTTATATTCCATTATATGCCACTAATATTGTCCTGAATCCAGTATTCTACGCCTGATTTGCTTCAAATTTTGCTGTGCTAAATTTAATTGGAAATACGGTTCAGATCTCTATCAACTCACTTTACGCTTTCACCAGTTGTTCAATGTGCTCCCCAGTAAGGTCATGTTTTATTTTCCAGCTTTAAAGTCTCATTTAAATATAAAAAACCCAAGTAATATTACAATGGCCAATTTTTTATATATAAAATATAAACAGTATACAATATAATAAGCACTAAAATTAGCTTAAGTTTTATTCTTTGGTGTGTATATTCCATTGGTTACTATTGAGCTTATCCAAGACTTTATACTGAGCACCAGTATGGGGGAAAGTAGTTGTTTAATTTTTAATTAGTTTCCCAACCACCTTTAAGCTTTAACCTCCCCTCCCCCGTAATTCATTTATTATACAAAATTCTTATAAGCTAATTTATATTAAACATTAATTTTATAAATGTAAAAAAATAACATTAAACATTACAAAAAAAAAATTAATGAGACTGAACATAAATTAATAACTTCAATTTTCCTCCCATTAATCTGCAACTCACTGGCTGGCTGTATTTACATCGATTTCCAACGATGTACTTCTACGAATTTGTTTACTCTTCACCAATTTTCACACCACCAGTCTGCCATGCCATCCATAGAATGTTTTTCAAATGTGACAATGTTTATTTAACCAATCCTGGATTATCACTCCTTAATCGAAATGAATTATATAAGCCCAACTATTGGGAATTTTGTACCAGTGTCCTTGGCTACGGCTCTGTAATTGGGACACTGTGACGCTTCTTTAAACGGCCCTTGCGCGGAATCAGCTTCCTCTACTTCTAAAGAAGAAAAATATTTTTGCTAACGATCTATAAAATAATGTGAGAATATTTTCTCTTTGAAAATTTTACCATCTTTGGACAGATAATGTGACATTGGTTGTTGACATATAACCTTAACTGTGATCCCCCTGATCCGCCTTAACTGCCGCACAATGAGAAAGTTTCCGTGTTTATTATATTGACCAGTTCAACACTATCATATCCACAACCAACCAACTCACCAATAGCTGGAATACGTCAACCAAGGCGTTCTTTTCCATAAATTATGCGGAACCACCCGAAAAGTGCATCCAACAGTATGCCTATGATTTCCCTTCCAGTGACGAAACGGCTCTTGATTCATTTACAATCTAAAAAGCTGCAGAAATGAATCATATCAACTCCTCTTCTCGAGGAGAATCACTCCCATTTAGGTTCGACTTCAGAACTAACCAGTGCTTTAAAATATCAAAAGCCAGAAAACCCACCTGCAGCCTTGAGATGCAGGACACTGGCACATCATACTCAACCCATTTGCCAAGTATGGTGGTGAGAACCATTCGACATCACTGAGCTAACCCTTCCTTCAGTGTACATTCCTTAAAGAGACACCAGGAAAAGAACCTAATTCATCTGTAAGAAATCAATTAGCCCTTCTCGTGAGTCCCTTCATGGAGCGTTCGATGTGAACAACAGCCCTCATCAATTTCTAGTTTAGAAGGACCGTTATGAGATAACCATCACATTTGAAGCGATACTTAAGGAAATATGAATCGGCACATTTACTTTCCGTTAAGGGACTATTGAATACTGTTCAAACGGACACTTCCTAAATGCCTTGTAAAGGACGATCTTTTAGCGTTTTCCTTAAGTTCAACGACAGATGAGGACAGAGACCAAACCTCTATAATCAACTTTTGGGATATAACATCACTTGATCGATTCGTTTTATTGCCAATAATTTTGGGAGTCACTGATCTGGTCTCTTGAGCAGAGACCAAGATTTCAGAGAGGTGAGCCCACTTCAAGCCATTTGAAGAACCAACAACGCTACTTCAACAGACAGATCATCTCTATCCCAGCTCTTATGTCAAAATCTTCAGACATCTTGAATAGCTTCCTGTCACGCTGGAAATAGTCTGGGGGGGCGGGTAAATTGTCTTCTCAATCTATTTAGGTCTATCTCTTTCACCTGTCTACAAATCGAAGGACGCCGGATAAGTTAATCTTAGCTCCATCATTGAAATTTGACAAAACTACGTCATTTATTTTTAGCTGAAGAAGTAGGGGATTCGATGGAAAACTTAGGCGCTAGATGGAACTTTACCAGTCAGCGAATATTTCGTGATGAGTTCTATCGGCGAATATATCCAGACTAGGTTCTCAAGAAGTGTTGAGTGAGACTTTTACAGTTATATTCAGACTGGACCATGGGATATAATTGCGTCGTGAAACCTTAAAAAAAAAATTAGGACGCTGGTTCTCTTCACTGGAAGAAGGAAGCGACTCATTGGCATTCAAACTACTGAATTTTCAAGGGACGATGTTGCGGTCTCTAGAAAGTCAGCAGGTAGTTGTTGGGATTTCTCTTGGACTCTAAACTGAAATCTGGATGGATAAATACCGTAGACGGCATAAAGAAGGCCATTGCGGCATTTACTCTTTCAGAAATTAGTCTGGGAACGATGTTCAATGCAACCTTTCTCTTGTATATGGCTTTATACCGCGATTATAAGACCTGTTACAGGCGTTAGGAGGACCACGGCACTGCCGCTTTAGAGGTACTGATGGGAGTATGCCCACTCGATTTGCACATAAAGAAAACAGCCTATGTGACACTCATAAGACATACAAAACCAATTACCGAGCATTATGGAAAGACGGACTATATGGCGACTGAGCATGACGATAAACCGGAATATATTCTACCAACTGTTAGAGGAAACTTTCGGAACTCTGAATATTGTATTACGGATGGATCTATACATGCACCAAGGGATGGTAACGCGCATTTAGTTGGAGTGAAGCTTTGAAACACTAAGGAAACGTTTTCTCGAATGTTTCAAAAGGTTCTCAACGCGGTTTCACTGCAATATATAAACTATGTGTGAGCCTGAAACTGGGGGCTGACACTATAAATAACTTAGGAATACGGGAGTCATCATCATCATTCCTACTTTGACCGACACAAAAAGTTTTCAAGCGATGGATTATGCCTCTCAGTAATTCTGATGACATTCTGAGTGTTTCAAGGCTTCTCAACGTGGTTTCACTGTAATGTCAAAAACGGTTCGGACTCGGCAAAAAAAGGATCCCTTGCCATTGAGCTAAATCAGGCAGAACTCAGACATAGAGAGAAATTCACCGATGCGGTATCAAAATTAACTAAATAGTCTATGTGAGCCTGAAATAAGCGGGTTGTCACTAACCTAACCTAGGATTACGGGAGTCATCTTCCAGGCAGACATTTTCTGCAATCCCAAAAAAGCTCCAAGAGTCGCTGTTGATGAGGTCGTTATTCAGACTCGATATCAGCTTCTTTATCGACAGTGAAGCAGCTATAAAAGCGTTAAGCAATGCAGACATAAGGTCTTAGGTATTCAGCCTCTCACTGTCATTCTGTGATGGATACCTGGGCAGTGTGGAATAATGGGAAATGAAGAAGCGGATGTGCTGGCTAAGGAAGACGCTCGTGGAACGAATAATGTCCTGGTGGACATTTTTCCTCCGCTGGCTTCATATCTTTACAGGATTAATGTC